>JBAJNP010003110.1:0-42052 GCA_036877545.1 Yasuhikotakia modesta | reverse complement strand
ACACACACTCTGTCTTTACACTACACACACTCTGTCTTTATGCTTCACATGGTCTGTTTGATTGTCTTTTGACTACTTTTTGTGTTGATAAACGAAACTTTACTAAACTGTTTTATCTGTTGTATTATTTAATATTTTAGACACTTTCAGTTCTTTAAACCTAAATAATTTTTCTCTTTTTTTACTTAAAATCATCTTAATTGTGTCTTAAAATCGTTGCATATTTGAAGTGAATGTGTGGGATGTTTCTGTTTCTGTCAGGTCTGTGAGCGACAGAAGCTTCTAACAGAACGGACTGAGCTTAAGGTCTGTATGGGGGAACTCTGGGAAAATTTTTCCTTTTTATCTCAGGAGGTCTGCAGAGAAGAACACCGAAGTCCAGGACTGACCCAGACTCTGTATCAGCTGCGCTCAGACCCGGTTTCATCCAGTTCCACCAGTACAGACCACAGACTCTCCCCCAGTCCCACCAGTATAGACCTCACTGTCACCTCCCCCGGCACCGTGGTGACCTCACCAGCATCATCTGAGCCGCCACACCCACAGCTGCGAGTGGAAGGAGAAGCTGTGATGTTTCGGGACTCTGTGAGGTCTGAGCCCTCGCTTCTGAGGAGCAGTTCAAACGTGACCAGTGATTTCTGTCAGGAGATGACGGAAAAATGCACCACAGATGAGCAGCCTGAGAAGACCTGAGTCCACTGACATTTTTACTGAAGAAGAACATTGATCTCATTTGTTTTTAAGATGTGACCCTTGTTAGCAGTGTTACGTTTGTTGGTTGCATTAGGGGAAAGTTCTGATGTGTTGGTGTGTTTTTGTGTAAATATCTTATATTATGTTTGGTCAAGTTCTCAGATTTATCTCAGGAATTGCAGATTACGTTTTTGAAATGAAGCAGCATTATGCAAATGTGACACTGAAGTGTTTCAAATGGTTTGACTTCACAGTTTTTGGTTCATTCACGCTGTACACAGAGAAAGACACAGAGAATCTTACCAACGGAAATAAACAGCTGCTTATCTGAATTCTGGGGATTTTAATGGCATTTACAATTAGTTACAACATTTTAGGCAGAAGTTAAACAGTCTCAGTTTATCAGCAAAAAAACAATTTCATCATCAAACAATCTGATCTCCAGCTGCATGTATGATGATCTTCTTAGTTAGTTACCGAAACAGTTTTCTGGAGGTTTTCTAGACTGTTAAAATGACTGATCAGGGATATCTGTTGTATTTACGGCTCCCCTGATAAACTTTATGGCAGCTCAGATCGTGGTATTTCAGCTGGACTCACATGTTGTTAGAAATCAAAGCGTGTTATTTTTGCCTTTTTATGTTTGGGTTAAATTGTGTTGGGTTGAAGACTTTATAATCTCTTATTCTTACTGGTCAGTGGTTTACTGCACCTGAATGTTGTTTAGTCTAGTTAAACGGTTTGTTCACTCGCCACACTTCACTCCCAGTGTTAAAAACGAATTATTTTTATCCGGACACTTGTATCTTATACAGCTCATGTGTTTTTTCTCAGCTAGTGTTTAAACAATTCTACACATTTAATAAACATAAAGTGACAGTTTAAGCCTTAATATGACAAGTTGAAAAGCTCAATGTTACAATTTTATTTCTGACTCCATCTTGTTTTAAGTGATCGCGTGTCGCTCACCTGTGTGCTGTCACAGTTCAAAGGTTAGATGGGATTGTTTTAAAACGTTAGCGATTTACTGCAAATCATTGTTTATGCATGAATTTAATACAAAAGTATTCAACCCAGAAATATACGCGGTGTAAAACATTTTATATCTGAGTGACATTCTGGAAATTAGGTTTGAAAAATCGTTTTTTGTTTATGTTGAACAAAACTATTAAGAATAATTTGGCCTTTAACTTTGCATTCAAAATGAAAGCATTAAATGTTTTTCACGCGTATTAATGTCATCATGACGTTTACAAATGAACACAGGGAATTCAAAATTTCTCTTCATAAGATCTGAGTAAAGATACAGAATTTTTGTTATAAGATGCAACATTGTGATGTACAGTAAGGGCAAATATGAATTTTAATTATTAGTTTACATAAAGGAGAGTTGGGGACATTTACTGATCTACCTGTTAAATCGATATACCTCTCATCTCTGACAAGGTTTGTAGCAGAACTGGTTTACAACCTTTTTAAAAGATGTTTTAAAATCATTTCTTTGTAGATTTTGTATGTATTGTACATATGATTCTGTTTATAGGAGTTTGTGTCATTTTGAAAAATGATTGTTTTGCTCTTTCTTATTCGTTGCTGAAATCTTGAAAAATTGTGACCTCAGTGTTCATAATCTTTATCTGTATTTGTAAAATTCTTGAATGTCACATTGAGTTTGTGTTCTGGGATAATAAATAAATTGCCAAGCATGTTTGAGGCAGATTTCTTGAGGATAATGTTCAACTCTCAGTCAAACTCTCAACACAAACACGTTTGGAAACAAGAAAACTTTTATTTTCTCCATAATTTGATGTAAGAATCCGTGAGCTTGCATCACATTTTATGGATGTAAGCTGAATGATTTAAAAACGTTTTTTTTTTTTGACAGCTGTCTGTAGGTTTGAAGCGTTTAGAAATAAATATGCGTGTCCTTGGCTTCCACAAGAGTAATGAAAAAGCTGTACCACACGCTTTACTGGTAAATTAAGGTGCTTATAATAAAAACAGACAGTATAAAACAGCGCTAGCGAAGTGCGTTTAAACCAGTGCTTTCCCTCCGAGCAGATGAGAGCCGCTGATATCTCCAAATTTCTGTTCTTGAACAGAAGACGCTTGTGTCCTTACAGTCCATCTGATCTTCATTTCTTCATAATAGATGAGATATCCAGGAACACACTCTGTAAACAAACATGTTTCCTTTAAGTAAATAATATTGTTTTAGATCTACGTTTACATGGTTTTAAAGATGATAAAATTGTACAGTTTCTTTCTTTTGAAGTTTAAAAATGGTTTCAATTAATTTAGCTTTTACTTGCCATAGACATGCGACGGCCGCCCGAGGGCGGCGGGTTCATGGGCAGGTCACTGAGGGAGCCCAGTTCAGACTCGGAGCACCTGGTGGACGGGCAGGATGGACTTCCGGACACGCTGTCTGAGGGCATACGGGCCATGAAACTGGCTTTCCTGTTTTGCGGATAGAAGTCACTCTCTGAGGAATCCAGAACATCGTCTCCCAGGTCCGGCACGCGACTGGGCCTGTGAGGAGCGTTGCGAAGGCAGGCTGGTATTTCGGTATGGTAAGGCCTGACATCCCTCTCAGAGCCGTTGCTGCTTTCTAAATGGTGCTCACGGTGGTCCCTTTCTTCTAAATGGTCCGTGGAGGCCTGTAAATGCAGGTCGTGGATCATGCCCTGACTGGGTTGACGCATTTGTAGGGGCTGTTGTGTTATGCAGGAGGCCGGCAGTGTGGTGGTAGCAAAGCTGTTGTGTTTTAGCACATCATTGCTTGACGCTATACAAGCTCTGCTTAGGGACAACGGTGGAGGGTCTGTTTGTGCCTGAGGGATAAAAGTCTTCAGCTGTGGGTTTTTATGAGGCGAACAGTCCGTCGCCACGCACAGCTGCTGCAGGTTCGAATGCTTCGTCTTGCAAAAACTGTCATCATCGGTGAACTGAAGGCCAGTTAGAGTCTGTTTAATTTTTTTCACCCCCAAGTGGAATATTTCCAAGAGGTTCAGAAACAGCGAAACTCCAGCGATGACGAGCATGAAAACCATGAAGATGGTCTTTTCTGTCGGTCTGGAGACGTAACAGTCCACACTGTTTGGGCAAGGCACCCTCTCACACTTAAACAAAGGACCCATTCCAATGCCATATAAGATATACTGTCCCACAATGAACGCCACTTCCACCACTGATCTGGTTAGGATATGAATAATATATGTGCGCAGTAATGAGCCCCTCAGCGGAGCTTTCTTCATTTTCTTCTGCTCCTCCAACTTCTTCAGTTCCTTCTCCAACTTCTTGTTGTCTCCCATCATCTCCTCCATCTCAGCTTTCAGCTGGATCTTTCTCCTGTGTCTCTCCTTCTCCAAAGATCTCAGCCGGTACAGAGCGTGCCCCATGTACACCAACGAAGGCGAGGAGACAAAAATGATTTGCAGGACCCAGAAGCGAATAAGTGATATCGGGAACGCCTGGTCGTAACACACATTCTTGCATCCCGGCTGATCCGTGTTGCAGATGAACTCGCTTTGCTCGTCCACCCAAACGTCCTCGGCCGCCACACCGAGAACCAACATCCGGAAAATGAAGAGGATGGTGAGCCAGATTTTGCCCACTATGGTGGAGTGAATGTGAACCTCCTCTAAAATGCTCCCCAACAAATTCCAGTCCCCCATCTTCACCTCCACATGTCCGTACTTGATTTAGGAGAGACAGAATTTTACTGATCTGCAATACACTGTTCTGTGCATACATTATATACATACATCTGTATAAACACATATACATATATTTGGTATAATTTACTTGCACAAGTTGCTACTGACTGAATTAAACCTTTTTTGCACACAACACTAATTTAATAAAACAAGACATTATTTTTAATCCAAATGATGTGAACAGATTAATGAAAGCTTTTCAAACGAAAGAAAAACATTTTTAAACAAACCAAAATGAACTTACATTTCAGTGGGATTTGCTGTCTAGATCCGTTGAAATATAATAAACAGGCATTTTTTCCCTAAAATTACTCCCTCATTTTAAAGGTATGGAGTTTGCACTTTAAAACAGATCCAGTCTCTGCATAATGTCGACAACAGCGACTGTTCCCCACAGATGATGCATGCAGAGTTCACAGGATGCAGGAATTGATCAGAAAGTAAAGGGATGATGCTTGTGTCTGATCTTATCCCGCAGCGGATCAAAACAGCTCCCCCTCACTCACAAAATGTTCCCCACCATGCCAGCCTGTCAATACAATATTGTGCCAAACAAAACATCACGACATTGCTCTCCACAAAGCCATTTAACTACAATCCCACCCTCACAAAGGGTCTCAGGTGTGTGTGAGCACAAATTACCTGCAAACTGAATTAACCTACTGTATAATGTATTATACAGATATATATGATAGTACTGCCTGTAATGTTTTATAAATGACTGCCTTGGGAAAATCTCTCTCAACTCTGTTACAAAAATAAACCATCGTTTTAATACAGTTTACACACAAAAATAGGTTTACTATAGTGAAACCATGGTAACCATCCATCTATCCATGGTTTTCCAACATCTATCCATGGTTTTACGGTTGCTACAGCAACCAGTTATCCCAGTAACACTGTGGTTATTCAAATGGGAACCAATGCGCACGTTTGCTCTTACTGTAGCAACACCCTGGTTGCTTTTCGTAACATGTGGCTTGAAAAGATGATATTTTATCTAATGCACAACATGGGTCACGAATCAAAGGGCGTAACGTGAACAATAAAGCAGCCCTGTTTTCCTGTTCTGCTCCCCAGTGAGTTTGTGCCCAAGCTTTCCACGCTGTTTACATTCAACTCAATGTCAAATGAAAGACCTTGCGCGCGGTTGCATCACGTCCCATCCATCAATACTGCGCTGGTTTGTTTAGCGCCTTCTTTTCTGTGTGCACGCGCTAATCTCATCACAAGCATATTTCCACAATATCTCACATTTCCCTTGTGGATCCAATAGCGATTGATTATAAAGAAACACGGTTTTATATTGAAACTGGTCGGGGGTCCGAGCTCCGCCCTCCGCGCGCGCACGTGCGTCTGTTGTCCCGGTTCGTCCCCGCCGATCACGCTCCACGCTTCCCAAGCGCCCGGTCGCGCCCGGGGGTCTTTAATTAGCTTTCCATCACACGCTGCTGGATCCGTGGGGACTGATTTGATTTTCCCTTGCTGGGGCTTGAACCGCGAGTGGCAGGTCACTTCAGGGACGCGACATTACATAATGAGTTCAGACTGTAGAGAGCGCGTGCATTGCCCCATTGCTCTCGGACCCGTGGCGTCTCATTTCGTCTGATTGCGTGAATTCTGTGAAATTATTATATATATATTATAATATATCATATGCAAAAAAATGTTGTGCATAATGGTACGTGTTTGAAGATGACCTGCTTTTGTGAATATATATATATAAAAATATATATATTCTGTCTACCCAGATCACAATTTTAGGTTGTAAGAACGTTTCCATTGAGCAACTGAAACGTTAACAAAGTTATTTTAACAGTTCTTGGATATGAATTCTGACTTTTTAAAACTTACAAATAATGTTTTGATGCATGAAACAAAATGTTACTGCAAGAATGTTTTTGTTCATTTGGAGAGATCAGAGAATGTTGCCTGTTAACTAGGTTAGTTGTCATTGGCAAAAATGAAGTTTTGCACGTTAACCATGTAATAGTATTTTATAGATATCTAATTTTATTGGATATTTTCCAGTGTTTTTCCAGTCTAAACGGACTGTTGGGACAGAACATGCTTTTGTCTCAGATGTTATGAATCTGAAACACAGTCTAATATATATTAGCAGCCGTTTATGTTTGTTTTGGTGTGAAAGCACAGGAGGAGGGGTAGAAAATAGATGTCGGAGGCTGTGAGGTGAACATGCACCAGGCTGATAGATACTCTGATCCGTTTCAATCAATCCAGACTCGTGCAGCTCTGATCCCTCAGCTGAGATAATGAGATTCCAGCAGGCCTGGCGGTTATTTACCCAGAAGAGGTTTAGGGTGTAAATGGGGTAAAGAACGGAGTCAGAACCACATGAAACATCCAATGAAAACATCTCAAAACATTTTAAAACCAGCTCATTTATTTAGGACGGTCTGTTTTGTATGTTTTATTTTGTTCTCACACTGGTGGAGTCACTGGTTTTGTTCTGGACCGATTTACATAATCATGAATCATTGTGTAGAAAAACATACGATAAAGATATAAAATATAATTCATCATGATGTTAATAATCTGGAGTCCATCTCCAGTACCGGTAAGAGCCTGAAAAGTGACACGTGTACCCAGAGATCACCGTGGGTCACAAACTGTTATACAACATCTGACTGGTCAGACATTTAACAGCTTTGACATGTTATTAATCAAAACACACAACCACAATCTGTTCTTTACTTTTATACTTTGTCTTTATTAAACAAATATCACAGATTAATCAAACAAGTTATTTTGTATGCAGGTACACAGACTAAACAATTGATAATATTTATATATATTATCATACTTCACAACAACAACAACACAGTATTAACAAATTGCATTATATATATAAACTAAATTATTTACTCAGTCTAGGATAAAACATGTATTTACTAAACCATTTATTCATCTGGCCATTATAAATATAAATTGACTGAATAAAACACACAGAACAGAATCTTAATACACAATATTTCAGTTGCATGTGCAGCAGCTGTAAACATTTCTTGAGAGAAAATATGGACAAAAATCAGTCAGTATTTGATGTTAATATATTTATGCATTAGGTGGTCAGTGAGTGAGATTCAGGCCTGTGGTTTATTTTGCACTATAACACTCAAATGTAAGATTTACTTTCCAGCAACTATTTTGGGTTGTAGGAACGTTTCCATAAAGTTACATAAATGTTAAAAGCATTATTTTAGGAGTTGAAGAAGAACGTTTAAATTGTTTCTTTAGTTGCTGTAACTGTGTTTCCTGATGTCGGCATCTGTTGTAGTCTGATGCCACAGTGTACAGTTGGCAATTCATAGTAACCAACGCGCATCAGCACTTAGTCTCTGCAGTAACGCGCAGCCTCAGCAGCTGCTCCTCCAGCGCGCTGATCTTGCGCAGGAGACCGTCTCTGTCCCTCTGAGCCTCCCGGATCTTTCTCCCGTACCAGCTCTCCAGCTGCACCGAGACCGTCTCAAAGAAACGCTGCGTCACCTCCGCGGCACGCAGGTGGGTCTCCACGGGACCTTGGGCAACAACCTCCAGGGTCGCCACGGTGCCGCCCGCACCTGTTCTCCAGTGTCTCCGGGCTGAGGCTGCATCGCTGGACGCGGTCGGGCTGCTACCGCTGTTGGATCCCTTGTCTGGCCTGGATGTTGACTGAAGGTCTTTTCCCTGCCACTGGGGGTCAGTAGCGGACAGGCTCCGCGAGAGGGGCTTGTGTTTGGATATGGATCGACCTTTCAGATGATCATAATCCTCTAGGGTAAAATAAAAGACACTTCAGACAGCCAGACACACAGTTTGAACACATGCGATATGTTTTATCTGTAAGACACTGAACATTTTCCAACCTGAAGAAGCCTCCAGCTTCATCTCAAAGTATCTTCTCTCCAGGCTGTCCTCAAACTCAAGGCTTTTCACGGCTGGCTGTGCACCTGCCGCTGGGCTGGGTAAGATGTTAACGTAGGTGGCCAGGGGGCTGGAGGTCTCTGCAGAGATGAATGACATCCGAGGAACCCTCTCTGGATCTGTGTCCAGCCCAGAATGATGCACTGATGGAGGCCGCAGGAGTCTGTAGCCGCGGGTCTCAGACACTCGTACCTCCAGGTTCTGAATCTTCGACCCGCACCAGCTTTTCACCTCATCGGCCGCAGCTGCCTGCTTAACAACCAAAATATCATGTTTGATTAATCATGTCCAGACCAATGAACCCAGCTAACAATTTTAGGTTGTATGAACGTTTTCCTAACATTTTCATTTTAAATAGTGAAAGTTGTTTTTTATGTAAATTATGTAATTTTTAAATCTGTAATGTTTTAAAAACGTTCCTCTAATTGCTTAAGAATAATTAAATATCATGTATATTGTTAAAATGTTCTACTAGCATTACTGCAAGAACCTGTATATAACTTTGAGAAACTTTTAGGGAACTTTGAGAAACTTTTGGCTGTCAGGTTATTTGTGTGCTCATACCTGTCTTTGTTCTCCCTCCATGTGTTTCAGGGAGGTGCTCCGACTGATGCGGTAGTGACACTTCATCTCCTCAGATGATTTGTGCTCCTCGGTGAGTTTCTCCAGAACTTTAATCTGACCAGAGAAAAGATATTGAGAAAGTTTTAACAGACTTCAACACTTTTCTCATTTGTTTCCTGTTGGGATTTACAATGAAATACTTTTTGTGAGATGTCCAGCGAACCTGATGTTTGTTTCTGTGCTCAGTTTTGCTCATCTTCTCTCTAAAAGTGTGGATTTGAGTTCTCACCTCCATCTCAGAGGCTTTCAGCTCCTGCAGTTGTTGGTGAGGGTTTATAATTACAGCGCTTTGCAGAAGATCATTGGTTAGTATGTTTTAAACTTACTAACTTTACTAATTTAATTTAATCTCTCATTATAATGTTCATTTCACCTGATTGATCTGCTCATCTTAGTGTCTGTATGGAGTATAACGCTGAAAGACATCTAAACAGAGTTTCTGTTTGTTTCTGAGATCTGAGATCTTCTGTGGTTCAGTCCTGAGAACAGAGGTTCTCTCTCCTGAGGGCAATTCTCTGCCTGCTAATGCAAAAGGGAAATTATATTATAATTAGAAATATAAATGATTACAAATTATTGTAATAAATGCATTCATGTAAAACTTTAACATTTTAACATTAACCCAAATATAATCCATTTAAAAACAAACCCAAAATAAACCCATTCAAACCAATAATATGAACATTATACAAAGGCTGCATACCATACACATTGTCTTCTATATAGTATAATAAAACAGTATAATAAATTGCACAATAATTTAATATTATTACCTTGGGTTTTGTTGATCTTTTTCCTTCTATAAAAGCTTGCAGATGTTTGGTTCACTTCAGCTTGTATCTTGTGAAGCTCATGCTCACTGTTGTGTGTTTTCCACCACAAACTTCTGCACAATGATCGTAGCTTTTGATTTTTAGAGATTTTAGACAAAACATCACAGTCGCTCAAATGACCTCTGATCTCTTAGGGCTATAGAAGCTTAAAAGTCATGTGACATTTTCCTTCTTTTTGCCCCCTAGACCCCAATCATATCATAAATGATGAAGTTTAGCAACACAGATGTTGTACTAGATAGCTGAACTTCAGCTGAAGTTTGCTGCTCAAGTTCAGCATCATCTGATCTTGCGGGATGAACTGAGTTCTGAGTATCTCTATTATCTCTATATTGTATCTCTGATACAATCTTATGGACCGGAACAAAACAATACAACCCCACAGTTAATACAGCCTGAAGATATTGCTACAAATAATGTTAACATGCATGTCAGGGAGGAATAAACTGGTTCTATAAGGTAAAGAGATAGATAAGGATAAAAGTATCTGCCAAAAACAACGTAAATGTACAAGAGTTTTTTCTTTTTACTGTGTATAGCATCATTTTCCAGTAACTTCACTGACAGAATAAATCTGAAACTAGGTCACACATAACAATAAAACGTGCCTGTGATCATTACTGCTGACGGACTCAAATCACAACGAGTGTTGGAGGACCTGACCTGCTTTGTTTTTAACTTTAATCACAGCCGTGTGGTTGTAGCAGCAATGTGTAAACAAGTGTCACCTGCTAGCGTTGTGTAAATGTGATTTAGAAGGTGGTCACATACACATATGGTTTATATATATATTTATATCTTCTGTAGACGAGGCAGGATTGAACGTAACGTTTCTCAGAGAAAGTATAGATGAACACAAACACAAACAAAGAAGGAACTGAAATAGGCCATTTATATCCTCCAGACTGCCTCAGCGGCTGCGAACCCTATTTTCTGTGGAGAAAGATTCATGCGTGTTCACATGAAAATCACAAAGCCATGCAGCAGGCACGGGCTTATGTTATAAGAGTGTATGGCCAGCTGGCTTTACAGACATTAAAAAAATCACACGGGTAATCCCTCATAATTCATTGTAGCCTTCATTGTAGGTCTAGAAAATGTGAAGGAATGAATTTTTCAGCACAATAAGACTGAAACTCATCAGATCTCTACGACTTAAGCTCTTGTTTTCATTTAGGGTCTGTTTTCAGCTTCTGTGTGCCAATATGACCTTCTTTATTTACTTGATTTAGTATATAAACACTAAAATTATTACTTTTTTTACTTTTTGTGAGACATGAAACAACTGGAAGGGCCGCTGGTGACAGTGAAGCGTGATGTTGAGTTTGTACAGTCACATCAAGGCATTTGGGAAATTTAAAATGTGCAATAACAAAGAAAAACTAAACTACAGTAAGACTGTACAGTAAGTATTTAAACAGATGCACAATCACTCCTGATAGCAGGACAACGCTAATAACTGTTAAAAGAAAATGTATTAATGTAAATAAAAATGACATTTACACTAGAAACTATTAACTAAAATGAATATTTTGTTTATTGTTAGTTCATGGCAACTGTTGCCTACTAGTGTTGCAATATAAATGTTAGCAAAACAAACCAGCTGCAAGCTAAAGCATGAAACTGATGTGAAAGGATTGAGAATGAAAATCGTATATGATACAATAAACAGATTAAGTGGGGATTATAATGAAATCTCAGCAGAGCACTTCTGCGCTGGTGACCGTATAACGCTGTCGAAATGTTGGATGTTGGAACTTGTACAGTTTCGTTTTTACCAGGAAACCGTATGAAATGGTTGCACTGTTGTGTCAGCATGTATTTCCAGCACTGAACAGTTTGTAACTGGGCCACTTTCCCAAACTAGATCTTCTATTTATATAGAAATGAAAATCAGGACAGAAAACTCCTTTTGCAAGAGCAACATGAAGAGAAGAAACCAGCTCAACTGATCTGTAATGAAATGCGTTTAAAACTCTGTGTTTTAGACATTGCATTAATGTTATTGCTTGGTTTTATTTTTGCTTGCCATTATTTAATAATGTAACATTTTAAAAACGTTACACCATCAACCTAAGAATAACATATGTGAACTTTTTACTATGTTTGCTCTAAAGTTAAACATATGAGGTCATATATTTAGACACTGAGTGTTAAACTGAAGCTCTCATAGCGCCACCCTGCGGTTTACACGAGCGCACCGTGATCATAGAGTCAGATCAACACAACAACAACCATTAAATAATGTTAATATAATGTTAATTATACACGTAACAAAGGCATTAATGCACAGTAAATAAAAGCATTTTCTACATGCAAACTTTGTGTGTGTGACAGTCGGTCAGATATATAATAACAATAATATTATTATCATTATTTTATTATGGTTTTATATCTGACTGAATTCGTCACACACAAAACAAACTCACGCGAGACTTATTTATAATAAATGTTTATTGTATATGTTTATTCCAACCTAATATGAACTGTTATATATATGTCACTTTTACTTTATTCATTTATAAAATACTTCACGAGGGAAAATATGCAAAGATAATCAAACAACCAGAGCAAACAAATGACAAACGCGTGTGGGACTAAAAACTACATCTCCCAAAATCCACAGCCATCAACAGGGACTTTGTTCAGGGAAGGGAGGCGTCCTCCCTCTCCGTGCAGTTTCGCACTGTGACTCAATGAGGCTCTATCAGTGGTGGTGCGGCCGGCGATGAATGGCGGCAGTGTGCTGTGATTTCTGGTATGGAGGAGAGGGGAGGTGAAAGTTCACCATGGCTTGGGCATATCAGGTGACGATGTGGAAAAGTTTGGCTTCCTCCGCAGATTAAATGTCTCAGAGTCGGACGATGACAAGCGAGGAGAAATGCGATGAAGCGGAGAAAAGGACGCTGGTGTTTGAATATTGCGAGGATGATGATGATTTTGAGGCGTTCACGGACGGAGACTCGGACTGCGGCTGCGATGAAGGAGGTGCGGAGAGTTTCTGTGCGTTTGATACGTTTCATGTGAACGGTGCGCGGGTTTATTTGCGCTGCAATTGCGGCAACAGTTGCGGCAACAGTTGCGGTAATAGTTGCGATAATAGTTGCGATAATAGTTGCAATAATAGTTGCGATAATAGTTGCAATAATAGTTGCGATAATAGTTGCAATAATAGTTGCGATAATAGTTGCGATAATAGTTGCAATATTAGTTGCAATAATAGTTGCAATATTAGTTGCAATAGTAATTAAAGAAAACAAGACAGATCTGGGAGGATTTTTACATGTTTTAAGGAGCCCGTATAAACATTCACTGTAGTTTTAAAGTTTTAACTTTGATAACTTTGACATTTTGATGCAAATTGATGTTAAAGTAAAATACGCACAAGGGAAGTAAAGTTAGCGGCGCAGACGCGCTGGTGTCTCGTGCGGCTCCGTTTAAAGCTCAGAAGGTGTTTTGAAAAAACTGCATGAAGGAACTGAAGCTTCCGGAGGGTTTGGTCGGTGTAACTATTTGACCTCCATCTAACCTTCACCGGGAATCTTTAGGGAAGGATTTATGTTAAACCAGACGTTGCCTACAACTCACTCCGCAGTTCCTACAACCATCTCAGAAGTTGTGCGTCAGGTCTGAAGGTTTCTTATGGCGTTTAGTATTTAAACAAACACATGCTGGTACGTGAGCGTGTAGCGCCCCGTTAGGCGCATATATAAACACCACAGGATGTCTACGTCTGTATTTTGAGACGTGAAGCATTTCTCATTACACGTCTGTAAACTTCACATCCGACTGGACCTGCAGAACCTGCTACCCAGCTGACAATGTTAGGTTGTGGGAACGTTTCCCTAACGTTTCTGTCAAGTAATCAAAATGTTCCAGGAACTTTTAAAATGTTTAAATGTTATTTTTGGTTATAAGAAAGTTATCCAAACTTGTTTCTAAAACTTTTTACGAACAACTTAAGAAACATTTTTCTGTGTGACTTATAACATCATTTGTATAACATCAGATTAGGAGCTGCAGCTATTTTCTGTAAACATTACAGCTTGTTTTTAAGCCCTGAAGCACGTAACTGTTCAAAACTGAGCTGTGCAAAAGTCTCATACGTTAGATTTACATATTTACATTTATTCATTTGGAAGACGCTTTCATCCAAAACGTCAAGGTATACATTTTTATCAGTACTTGTGTTCCCTTTGATCGAACCCACAACCTTTGCGCTGCTACGGTAATGCAATGAAAAAATCAACTTTAAAAACTTTTTAAAGTTTATTCAAATGTACAAAGAGCAAAAGTTTGAAAGCAAAAGGATGGTTTCCGTCAGTATTTGTTTGATTTAGTTAAAGATTATTGCTCTGTTAAACATTCTCAGTTTTATTTACTTGTATTTAAATGAACAGTATTAACAAGCAGCTTTACGTTGTAGTTTCACTGCAGTTTGTTCAGGTTCAGTAAGAATCTTGGGTTTCTGATTAACTGATTTATTCTGCATGTCTTCATGTGTTTCTGTGTTGTGTTGTTCAGTGCTGGGGTTCAGTGATCCCTTCAGCAGTGAGGTGAAACCTCGAATCCTGCTCATGGGTCTGAGACGAAGTGGCAAGTCGTCCATTCAGAAAGTTGTGTTCCACAAGATGTCCCCCAATGAAACTCTGTTCCTGGAGAGCACCAACAAAATCTGTCGAGAAGATGTTTCCAACAGTTCCTTTGTCAGCTTCCAGATCTGGGATTTTCCGGGTCAGATTGATTTCTTCGACCCCACGTTCGACTATGAGATGATATTTCGTGGGACGGGGGCTCTTATCTTTGTCATAGACTCACAGGTATCTGTCTGTCTGTTCATTTATTGTTAACAATGCTAGCAATTTGGTAGCAATCACTAACGCAAGATGTTCAAATGTGTTTATATAAATATGTACCGTCTGTGGAAGGTGCAGGACCATAAAATGTTTGTCCAATCATTTCATTCAGTCTGCATTCAATGATGGGACGTCTTCATGCCTGTCAAACTATGTGTGTGTTTGTGGCTTTGGAGAGCTGGCTTATGCTTTCAAAGCTATCTTGCTATCGCTTGCCTGAGAAACTGATTACTTTCCACGACTTTGTATCTGAATCTTTCTAAAACATGTTCACTGTCTCGGTTCTATAGGACGATTATGTGGAGGCTTTGAGTCGTCTTCATCTCACCGTGACACGGGCCTACAAAGTCAACCCAGACATCAACTTTGAGGTGTTTATCCACAAGGTGGACGGACTGTCAGATGACCACAAGATTGAGAAGCAGAGAGATATCCACAAACGAGCGAACGATGATCTCGCTGATGCAGCTTTAGAAAGAATTCACTTAAGGTTTGTGTCATAACGTGCGGCCGTCAGGACGTTTTAACTGAGTTTTGATCCGGTTCAGATGTTTGTCGCTTTGCTCTGTTTCAGTTTCTACCTGACGAGTATCTATGATCATTCGATTTTCGAGGCCTTCAGTAAAGTGGTGCAGAAACTCATCCCTCAGCTGCCCACGCTGGAGAATCTGCTCAACATTTTCATATCTGTGAGTCGTGTCATCAATACTTATTATCGTTTTAACACACAATATCTACAGCAAAGACGTGTCAAAGAATTATTGCGTTTGATTTTTGTGCTGTTATTTATTAAGTGCGTTTGCAACCAAAAGCAAGATTTGCTCTCTGTCTTGTTGTTCTTCTGTTAACCAGCTGGTGGTAGCAGAGGGTAAAATGAAAGGATGTTAAGATGAAATGAAGTACGAACAATTTATTGATTGATATAATGAAGACTGAAATCTCTTTACCATCTGTTACTTAAAGAAAAGCAGAAACAGTCTGTTTTATGCCTTGTCTGTTTGTCATTGATTCATTATTTTCTTTCTCTACTCCTGTTTTATAAATGTATTTTTTGTGTGTGTGTATATTTATTTAAAGATAGATGTAATGTGTAATCTATTACAGTCTGTTTTAAATCTTGTTATAGGTTAAAGACAAATGTAAATATAATAAATTTAAATACTGTAAAGTTAAATAAAAAGCAATGGTTGAGGAGGGAAAGATGCATTACTCAACTAGATGCATTTTAAGTTGCAATTTCTGACATGTATTTGCTGCAGCTGATTATCGGTTACGTCATTCATTTTCACTTTAAAGTGTTTTGAGACGTGATGTCCAGTTTCACTGATTCCTTCTTAAGAATAACAGCTGACCTGTGACCTCATGCCGTTGCTCTCGTTTCAGAACTCGGGGATTGAGAAAGCTTTCCTCTTCGATGTGGTCAGTAAGATTTACATCGCGACCGACAGCAGCCCTGTGGACATGCAGACCTACGAGTTGTGTTGTGACATGATCGATGTGGTTATTGATATCTCATGCATTTATGGGTGAGTGACGCTGAGATCTCGCCGCTGCTGTCATGTATAGTTCCCTCCACAATGACCTTATACTGCTTGTAAACAAACATGTAAACAAAAATTGTTCCACAGGCATGAAACGGCATGTGATGTCATCTCACGCATCTCGCACATTACACTTTCTTTTATGTTTCAAACATTAAAGCTGCAGTCTGTAAGGATTGCATTTAAAAATAATACAATTCAACATTTCAAAAGTAACAACTTCGTTTCTCTACAGCCTTTGCTGGCTGCGTTTTAATCTTTCATGGATTAGTTGTATATAACTCTGGGATATTTATACATTGGCTATAAGCACAGAAAAGACAGATAGTGGCCCGTCCGGCGTGATGGACTCTATTTGCCCTGTAATTCAGTGAGTCATTGGTGTCTGGGCAGGTGCAGAAATGCGGGCCTGACCCGGGGCGGCCCAGCTGTCGGTTCAGAGCGGCCCGCAGGAGCTGTAAGATGCCATAAGTGGAACAGGAGCGCAGGAAGGATGCATGGCCCGGTGTTTTATTCCTCTAGTCAGTGACCAAGAGCCATTAAATGGAATCCAGGAGTAGTGACATTAAATTTAGTCCAATTTGTGTTGCCATGGATTGTGGGCTATATTATGTCTAAGTACATGAAATTTGTTTAGTTTTTTACTCAATAAAGTGAATAAAAGTCTGCCATTTTAATAAGCCAGCTCTTTGATTCCTAGCAAACACACAAACTGATAAATTGTAAACGCTGGATGTACTGGATAAAAGCTTCTGCCAAATACATTGACTGACATTTGAAATATTTCTCATAACACATTTAAAAGGCAAAAGCCATCGATTTGTTGATTTTCCCCAGCAGTGTAAACACAGTGGCTCTTTGATGCGTTCAAAACAGTGCTTAACCAATGGTGTGCGTTTTGGGTGAGACTGACTGTTTGTTTAACCAATGGCGTTAGTTTAGGCAGAGACTGTCAGTTCAATAAACCAGTAGCAGATGGAGTGTTTGTGAGACCTATTGGAATACAATCAAAGTTTTGCAATTCTGTTTGGTGAACAGAAACGTGACACTTGAGATTTAATGATCTCTGATTTGTTTCCTGTTTGTCATGTTTACATCGATCAGTGTTTTCAGTGCGAGGGAGATTTAAATTACAGCCTTTATCACGCAGATTCGATGTATTCATCGTCTTTTCCGCCGTTTGAAAAGCGTCTTTTTATTTGTGTGAAAATATTTATATATTTGAGCATCCCTGCGTAATAGCATCAATTTGTTTGGCTATAAAAGCAGAGGATTATAACAGGGCATCTGTTCATTTTCATAATTACGTTATGAATCAACATCTGTTCTGCGCTGCTAAATTTAAAGATCATTTTTCTGTTGTATACAGTCTGTTCTTAACTTGAATACTGGAAGTAGCTTTCTGATAAACTGTGATGCTTGCTGCTCAGTGTCCTCAGTGGAAATGTGCCAGAACTGTGTTTTTTAGACGCGTTTATCACACGAATTAAAGCACAAGTGTTAAAACAGCATGAAACGCCCCTGGGGCTTAAGAAACTGTGATTAGAAAACAAAACCGACCGTATGAGAGAGAACGTTTACAATGAAAGCTGTTAGCGTCTGTTTAACAAGTGTTATACCTGTGATTTGTTGTTCTGTGATTTTACAGGTTGTCTGGGGATGGAGCGGGAACGCCTTACGATAAAGAATCAATGGCCATAATTCACCTAAACAACACAACAGTCATGTACCTAAAGGAGGTCACCAAATTCCTGGCTCTGGTGTGTTTCCTCAGGGAAGAGAGTTTTGAGAGGAAAGGTGAGGGCGCTTCCTGGACATCCAGGAAATTATGTTATTGGTTTTAATTTTCATTTGTTTCACTTGAAGTTATGCATTTAAACGCAGCCCTAATCCACCTAATAGCTTCAGTCTGTGTGTGTAACTCACTCTGCAATGTTTGTGAGTATAACAAACAACACAAATGACAGGGTTTGTTTGGAAGACGGCTGCGCTGTCACTAAATGATTCAGCTCAGATTCTTGGCATCGGGATGTGACTCAAACCTGGCTTTGACTTGGCGCAAACACCTCAACACCTTGCCACAAAACAATGTGAGCCACCACACCCTAGCAACTGCATAGCGAAGCCCTAGCAACCAAACACAATGTGCTAGAATCACGCCAGAGAGTTTGGCAGGGCCGAGTACCGCTCGTATTTTCAGAAGAAAATGTGACAGTCTTGTTATTTTCTTATGTTGTTTTTATAGCAGTGTTTACACCCTTATTGTGACACAGCGAGCTGGTGACAGTTACTATGAAGGCACTGGTACTGATAAACAGGCTTGTTGAGGGAAAACTGACATGCAGCAGTTATGAAGTAACTCCCTCTGGTAATTCTGTTGTGGAACATACAGATTGGAAAGGAACAACAATAAAGACCTTTGTTAGATTTTGCCTACAGTCGCTGTTTTTAGCTACAGTACATCAGTCACAATGGGAACCTGCTGTTATAAACCACACTGACATGAGGCAATGAGGTAATTAGTAATATCCTTGGGTGGCTAATGGAGATTAAATTCTGTGCAAGGAATTATGGGAGTTTGTGGGAAGAGTGTCATTAGCAACATTTGATACTTGTGTTTATTTATGTGTTTTAATGTTATTATATAAATCTAATGTTTGTTTAACTGAAGAAAATTACAAATAAATTAATTCCTGGTTTAATAGTTTATGTATCTGTGTAGACGGCAGCTTATAGAGTTTAATACATTGCAGTTGCTTATGTTGGGCTTTGTTTTAAAAAAAGCTTATAGAGAAACACTTTTCTGTGCTGCACGTCGCAAAATTGACGTGTTTTTCACCTTTAAACTAACAGAGCTGTTTCTATGGGAATCATCATGATACATCATCTGTTTAATCCTAATGTTTCTCTCTCTGGGTTAATAAGACCTCAGATGACATCAATCAAGCAGCGTTTTACACCAGCCTTCAAAAATGTTTTCCTGTAGATGTTGGTGAATGTTTAATGTTGTTTTTTAACTAGATCAAAGTGAAATGACATCTCGGTGTTTGAATAAAACAAGCTTTGTTATCTGTCACTCTGCTTGGCATCAAATCGTAACACAAAGTGCATTTATGCAGAGATACAGTTGAGGAACGGAGGGATTTTACAAACTGTGTGCTGATCACACCTGTGCTCTGTCTCGCAGGACTCATCGACTACAATTTCCACTGTTTCAAGAAAGCCATAGAGGAGGTGTTTGATGTTCGATTACAGGTGCAAAGAAACCGGAAGCTTCTGAACCAGAGAAGATGGAGCAGACAGGCGTTGCCCAATGGATCGCAGACGTATCCCCACTGAAGTTCCCAGGAGTGAGGTGAAGGATTCACACAGATCCGCTCGTCTTCAGAGCCACTAGCAGCTTCTCTGTATTCCAGAACATCCACACAAACTGTGTTGTGCGGCCAACATCTCGCACCGCTAAGCTTAGCTGCGACGTTTTTCAACTTCATTTCATCTTAAATGTTGTTTTTTTACAGAAGAAGGCCATTAAGGTAGGATAGGCCGTTTTGGAGAGGCTAGCAATCGCATGCTAGCTTTGAAATCATAAGAACCGGCGCTCAGTTCAGAGCGTTTAAACAGCCACTTTCCCTCCAGTAGTACACAGACGTATTTAAATACAGTTTCTGGTAAAGATCAGCCCTGCCTTTAACTGTGCTGTAGTTTCCCACCAAATGCAACGTAAATGCCATTTTTAAAGACAGGAGCGTTGAGTTATTCTGAAAGTGCTTTTTGTACATAGGGCACAAAGATCTTTTCCAAAATAATAGTTGCAGAATATTACACATGCAGCGTAAAGAGAGTTTTTGTTTAGTTTTTAATCCATTACTTAAACTTAGAGGTGATGTTATTTTTGAGATGTTAAAATGTTTTATGTCACATTAATGTGCAGAAACAAATACAGAGTTTGGGGGGGGGGGCTTATATTTGAAAACCTGTTTAAAAACGTTATTTAGTCATAATTCATTTGCTGTTTTATGACAACAGTTGTTCAGCAATTACACACTTCATCTTTTACAATATTTGTTTGTGTTTCAGGTTATAATGGTCTGTTTTCAGTACCCCTTGTGATTACTAGTGATTTATCAATTCACATTTTTTCATGGTTAAAAATGTTCACGAAACAAACCGCAACAAAAAGCAACGAAATGTTTGTTTAGCCTGGGGTTGGCGTATGTCCTGTAAGCACAAAATGTGTACTAATTTGCATATTTATTTATTTATTTTATTAAAAGTGCCTTTGTCTAAAAGCAGTGTCTTTCTGTCATATGCACACATACACACACACACAAACATATAGTTTGTGTAGGAAGGATTTATTTCCTTCTTGCCAACAATGAATTCCCCTGCCGTCACAGGAAGTGCGCGGACACGCCTCGCCACCTAATATCATGCAGCAGATTTCAGTGTTGTCAGGGTTTAGCGGCTGTTCAGTGGGAAGCGTCTCTCTACGGGGTTAAAGCACCAGCTCTAATCCCAGGGGATACCTTCGCTTCAGCACTGAGGGATTCTGGGTAAATCTCATGAGGTCAGAGCCGATTACGCAAGAGCTGCTCTCTCTGGACGGACGCTAAATCATCTGTAGTGAAACTACAATGTGTTACGTAAGACAATTTCATGTTTGGTATTATAATCTCCATCAGAGAACCAAGCGCTTTTTACTCAGCGAGAACAGAAGCCATCTGCGACTGACGGCTTTCCCCTCCAGCTCTTGTATTGAGTGCAGGTGACATTTAAACACCCCCAGCTAACAATTTTAGGTTTTAAGAATGTTTGCGTCCATTAGGTATCAAAAACATTTAAAATGTTATTTTGAAAGTACATTCAAAATGTCCAGTTGTTGTAGATGTTGTGTTACCATTACTGCTCGCTTATGAAAACATTCAAGCATTTCATGTAATTCTGTAACGTTTTTAAAACCTTCCACGAGCTTTTGTAAATATGTGATATGTAACCTTAAACAGCGTTATATTAGCGTTACTGCAAGAACATACCATTTTAGCCAGATGTCTTCAAACATGCTCTCAGTGTGAGTATATTCAAATTTTGGAAGCTCCTTTCAACCATCTATCAGCGTTTTGAATAGCTTTAGTGTTGACCTGTCAAACTGAGTGTAATTTAAATCCATCAGCCGTAGTTCTCAGTCACAACTTGTCAGTGGCAAGTAAAAGGACCAATCAGGGACAGGCAGGGTTGATTGAGGCTGTCATAGAGGATTAGATTGCTTTAAAACTTAAGCCGTCTTTTCACATTAAGAAAAAGCTTTTAGAGACATTGGGTGAATACAGAACAGTCTTCATGTATCTCTGTCGGTCACACGACAACAGAAACGCATCACACACATGTATGTAAAGCTTTAGTTATTCTGTGATTTTTAGTCAGAGGCTCCAGGTTTAAGTAAATGATTTATGGACAGCATATTCATTTTTGTTACAAAATGGGAATAATGTATAGAACTTCCATGAATAATTTACGGCCCTATAGATCAAGGTGTCACATACTATATAAATGTATGACAACTGTGTGTATCATTTAGAATATATTAGATTTAATAAAGGTTTAATGTCATTTTAAGCTTTTGGAACAAAATCCCATACTGTATTTAATGTTTGGGTGGTTCTTAATGAACGTTATTATAAAGCGATTAGTATAAAACTATTTGAACCGTCTCGGCTGGGTTTTGCAGTAGATTTTAGTTGATTGACTTTAAATTACAGTCGACGTTTGTGGTTCAGACGCTTCCGGAGGAAATCGAGAGAGTCTTCCGTCTCAGCATCTCTTAAAAGTAATCTTTGTTGTTGCATAACTGTTGCCCCCGATCAACAGCCCTAGATTCAGAGACGCGTGAGGACAGCCCAGCCTGCGACCTGCGCCGGCGCGACCTCGCTTCCCTCCCACCGGAACGAGAAAGTTGGAGGAAAAGCTACGGATCTGACTTGTGAGTTTACCTCCTGCTGACACATGAATATGCAGCCAGAATATCAACTGTTCAGAAGCGCTTCATTAAAGATAACTTATAATTTAGACTTTCAGCATCCAGCAAATGTAAGAACTGTTTCATTTCAAGAACTGAGGCAAACATTCAAAGGAATCATCAACTGACTGTTTACTCACATTTGTGTGACCCATTTTTAAAGTTTAAGCCACAGATTGTTTATGAAACCGAGGTGAAAATACCAATTATTTAATACAGTAAAATGAACAAATGAATGTATTTAAATGACATTTTTTACAACCCTCCCAAAAACACAAGAAAACAACAGGCCTAATTTGAGTATAAATGGTGAAATGAAACGGATGTTTTTACTTCTTTCAGTGAGTCAAATATTTCTCAGGTTTGTATTTCCTGTCGTCTGTGATTACAGGAGTGACACAAAACTTGTAACTGATTCAAACAAGCTAGTTAAATATACACAAGAATGATGAATATATGAATATAATAACTTGGCAAATAAAAGTCTCTGGTCTGTATTTAACCTCCGGTACTGAACCATTTTTCTGGAAAAGATTACAGGTCATAGATCATAAAACTTGATGAAACTCTGTGTCCGTGTCTCTCTTTTCTATTTTCTTTGGAAACGGAGAATGAAATTGAAATTGAGAGTGAAACCGAGATCTTGCTGTCACCTCCACATATTTATTATCCGCTGTGGCAAGAATCTTTTCAGATCTGTTTGCTCATGTTTATAAAATGCATGTAATTTTTGTACCCCTGTAAAATGCTTATATAAGTACGAGCTACATTTTATACAAAGTTTACAAACTCCTCTTATGCTAAGTTAAAAAAAGAGACAGACAGACAGGGTGACAGATAGATAGATACTGTACAATAGTCAAATTAAGTAGAATATTAAGTTATGTGTAACTTCTTGGTTTTATTTGAATTTAACCACAAATAAATAGATGATTTCCAAACTTCCCTCCTCAGGCTTGAAGTTGCTTTTAAACGTCTGTTTGCTTCACTGGAGTTTGAAATGCTGATGAATTAGTAATTAACTCTCAGTATTCATTAATTGTTATATAAGCGGTTTATCTTTCTTTATCGTTGGGTTACGCCGAGCAGTAATTTTACACTTTAACTCTTGCTATCGCTCCTGTATCCACATTTATTAAAAAAGGAAATCTAAGGGCTAAATGGAAGCTTGTGTTGAGTTACTGAGAACATCAAGAGTGAAAAATCATATCCAAATACATACAGCCAGGAGGATTTGTTACCCAGTTTTCTGGAATACTTGACTCTGATTGGTCAGTCGTGGAGTCCTGGGGTCAAATAGATTCGTATGATGAGCACTAAACTGCACGATTGACTGTTGTTTTAAGCAATTGATTTCTGCCTGTGCATCTTTCATCTGCAGTCTCTTCATTTACATGCATCAAGATCATTTAAATTCAAACCCATATTTCTTGTTTGTTTATTATTTATTTGGCTAGTAGCCATGCAATAATTGCTATAAGATTACAGCTGGCTGTGTCAGATCTCTTACACATTATCTGATTTCTTGTGAAGATTTTCCATTTGTTTACATAAGAATCTTTGCATGAGAGCTTTAATCAGTCCGGCAGCAAATGCACTGAATAACAGACACAAATGTGCTTTATTATTTAAATGTTCTGTGCATTTAACAATAATGTTCAACGTGACTGTTTTTGACAGGCGTGCATCAAGCTAACAGGGAACGTTCTCAGAACATCTGGTGGCTAATGTTCTCTGACATGTTCTCTCATTGGCTGAAAGTTCTAAAATGTTCTAGCAGTTACAAAAATTGTCTTACTGTATATATCGTATTGAAGTGTTATTCTTATGTTATCCGTGGAACGTTTTAGGAACATTACTGGATAATTGTTTGAATAACTTTAATTCAGTGTTTACATAAGGGTTGTTTTGAACATTCATTTTTACTATTTTTGTTACTTGAAGGGAACATTAAGGAAACGTTCTCACAGCCTAAAATTGTCAGCTGGGTATCCAGCGAGGATGAGAAGGACTTCCGCATGATCCCGGTCCTCCAAACAGTCCCTCACAGCCAGTCTTTGTCACTTAACTGCGAGCGCAAAACCAGCGTGTCAGCGCTCATTTACTGACGGGTCTCATGCCTCAAATGAGGTCGACACGCGAAGCTTTGTTCGCAAATCAAAATGGAGAAATAAATTGCAAATCTAAACACCGCAACACAAAAGCGCTGGCTATGCAGGGGACAGATTTATGCCTTTAATATGAGAGGCCTGACAAACTTTTACGTAACAGATCCTTTAGAGACACGCTGGCGAGGCTCCAGTTCAGCGGCAGGCAGGGAAAATGAGCTGGGCGTGGTAAGCGATGAATTGCTGTGAAATCCCAGATAAGCTGGAGTTTCAGTGGTGGCACAGACGAGAACGAGTAGGAGGACAAACGCATAAAAAAGAGCCCAACCATCTGCTGCTGTGGCAGTGACAGGAAGTCAGACCTTCAGGCGAGACCCTGGATGGAGATTCCTGCTGGAAACGCTCAGGGGTTTGTTAAATGTTCATGAGGTTTCTGGAAGGAACCGAAGCGGTTGCTGCAGGCTGTGCAGATATCAGAGCTTCCAAGGAAGTTAAACATATTCCGAGACACAGTTTTCAAGTTTTACACGATCACGTTAAAATGGTTAAATAATAAAGGCCACAATTATGTAACAGCTACACCGTATTTCAGGGACAATAACATTAATTATGGGTTAAGCGTCACTGTAAGTGAAAAAGAAATATTGTAAGTATATTATAGTATTTATTGATTTAATTATATATTTGTGAAAAGCTTTGCTTAAAAAGCCTGCTTGTCCTATTTTAAAAATAAATGCCACATGGTCAAATGTTTCATTATGTAACAATGAGATTTGGACATGCTTTTGGTGGAGCGGTTGTGTAGATTCACATATATTTGTTTGTTTCAGTGGAAAAATCAAAGTTGTCACTGTGGAACTGCAGTGCATTGAGTCAAAGGGAATCGTGTGGAAATGCATCCATCACTCAGAAGATGTTTCTAATGGATGCAAAGCATGCAAATTTGCATAAGAATTTCCAGCAGTATTACTGTATACAGGCTGCCAGTTATGACAAGCTGCCTTCTGTGTGATGCAGGCCTACAGTCAACAGGAATAAATTACAAATGGCAAGAAACTGTGGGCACTGGCGTCATGCCGGCTGACTGTTAAAGCATGAATCTTTGGGGGCTCAGAGTTGTTCCTCTCTGTGAAAACTGCATCTGAAAATCAGAGCAGGTTTAGAAGAACATGGGCACCTGGGGCACAAACGCCACAGGACCCCCAAAGCCTAAAATAATCATGTAACATTTGGGCAATAATTTGATCCGTTGTAGAATTTACATCTCGGTTAAAAATGATGTTATTAAAGTTGTGACTGGCCCCTGTGATGTTTCTGTTCACTGGTTGGGGTCCCCAGTTATTAGTGGCCCTGGGGTGTGTGTCCATTAAATGCTTTATTATGGTTCTCCTGGATAAGAAGGAGTCATGGGATGGTTTGATCAGTTCGTTGTAAGATTCAAGACAACATCGATTAGATCTGATGATATCAGCAGAACTTCGGTGAAGTGAATGATCTGGTGGCACAATAAACATCATTATAATATCCTGCTTTTATGTGTTTTGCATGATCAAAATGTGTCCAAAACCGCAGCGCTTTGTTACCAGGATGACGTAGAAGGATGCATTTTATTGATGCATTACAGATGCATGCAGCATGCATGCTTTTAAATCCACGCAGAGCTTTATGAGGTCATGCGTGTCTTTCTAATCCCTCTTTCCTGCGACAGTACAGACAGCTGTGCGTAACGCGCGTGTGCGCCGCGCGCCGCTCATGCCATGTGGCTAAATGTGGTCCGAGCGCTTCAAACAGCTGCGCGTGCGATAACCAATGACAAGCAGAAGACGCGGCGCGGAGCTGGCGGCACGCGTCGCGCTGATATTTAAACCATCGAGCGATCGCGCGCGTCACGGCGATGCAAGGGTCAGCGGTTTGTGCGCTGTGAAGATGCTGCCGTTACCGAGCCAACGCGTTCATGGATTAAACTGGATTTCAGGACGCACCTGTGGATAGACCTGCTCTGCATGATGCCTCATCTGAAACACTGGGTGATTTTGGTGGTCTGCCTGGGCTCGTTTGGGGACTGCAGAAACAAACACAGCACGAGGGAGAGGAGGTGGACAGGACCCGTGGAAACTCAGAAGCATGGCACGTAAGTGGCGCTTTAAAGACATTTTGTGGCACAATCTTTAAAAGCCGAACTTGGTTTGTGATTTAGAGGGAATGATGTGAATAAACTTCACATCGCTTTTGTCTGAGAACATCAAAGATCAGAATGTGATGAACGTTGTTGGTGATGGTGATGATGGTGATTTATGTGGAAAAGGTGATATTGAAAATAATGTTACTTGTAATGAACAAAATCTTGACAGGAAATGAGACAAATGCGTCATTGTCTTTTAAACTGCATATAAACACTCAAAAGACTTTTCAGGGATTGATCTAATATGTTTATTCTTCATTAGTTGCCTAATGTAAACATTTGCATAACAAACAAGTGCAGGAGGACAGAATATGCATTAGATTGTTGTGACCCATGGGGTCAGCTGTGATTATTTACACAATATTTACTCAATGTCACACATTTTAGAAAAGCATATAATGTGTTATTTACTATCAAGGCTTTCAGTAGATTTGGAAATGGACAGAATGGCAAACATTTAAACCCAACTAACAGGAGACATTCACATAAGTTCTCTCAAAGCTACTGAAAACGTTCTTCAGTAACATTAGCAGACTAATTTTTACATTTATATTTTAATTCGTACATCATAATTCATAATAATTCATCATAATTTATATATCAGCACATGTCATTGGTATATATAACAATATTATTCTAAAAATGTTAGTGGGATGTTTTAAAAAATTTAAAAAAGATTAAAACATGTTTAACATTTTGTTACTTAATGGAAACGTTGGGAAAATGTTGTGACACTGTTAGCCTAAAATTGTTGGCTGGGTAATCTCAGAATGGCCAGATATCAGACTAATCAACCTGAGATCTACTAACTAGCAGCCTGTGAGGATGATGATGATGTGATGAGAGTTATGCCACTGACAGTCACTGGTGATCATGATGACTAGTTCTCATCTGTTGAGAAGTTCCATGAACATGTTTGGATCTTTATTAGCCTGTTTCCTTCCACAGCAGAGTCCCAAAAATGAGGCCAGAGGCTAGTGTACAATTATCATGACCCAGACAGGCGATACGAGCGCTGAACCGAACACGTACTGTATCAGTATCTGAACCAGCGATTCTGACAAACAGCCACGTGTCACGCACACGTTTCCCAATCTGCAGAGGACCGTGTGTTGAAGCGAAGCTGTCGTGACAAATAGCTGGTATTGGTTACATCCAAATGGGTTTTATGTCTATTAAATTAAAACAAACAATCTTGGGAATTAACATATCATTAGAGTGGAAAAAGATGGTAAATTTGCATGAGAAAATCCAGCAGTAATTCCGTACGCAGGGTGCCAGTCCGACACGCTGCCTTTTGTCAGATGTACTCTCAACAGGAAATGAATTACAAATGGCAAGAAACTACAGGGAATGTGACAGGCCGGTCTGACTCCTTCCACGAGTCTTTCAGTCTCTGGGTTGGTTCTGTCAGTGTGCGTTGGGTCAGTTAATAAAAAGTTCATTAAAGTCCCTGTTAGGCTGAATTTTCGATTAGATCAGCTGTCATTTGAAACAGAGCAAACGGCTGCAGCTCACTGGAGTCTTAACAGTTTGTTGATACAAATGCCACACATGACTCTAATCTCCCATTACGCTTTTGTCGCTGCGTTTTCATGGAAGTTATGTAAACACGTTTCACTTTGAGGGTTTGAGTCGAACTGTTTGTGTACAGTAACCTGTGATGATAAACTTCAATAGCCTGAATGTTCATGAATGTTCTGGAACCCTCCACAGCTCTCTGGCGAAGAAACCACCAGACGTGACGAAATCACGGAGGTTGAAAACGGAGCAGTTACTGAAGGTGGATGACCATGACTTCACCATGAGACCAGCATTTGGAGGTAGGTTTTCATTTTTCTCTGTTGCATCATATTTACTCCGTTTCCTGCATTTGCATGACAAAGTCTCCAGAAATCTATTTGAGACCTTCAAAGACAGTTATGTTGGTGTCAGCGTCTTCAATGAACTCAGCTGAAGCAAAACTGAAGATGTCAAAAATAAGACAGCAACACTCGGAGCAGGGACTCAAAACTTAAAACAAAGAACTGTGACACAGCGTTCTGTTGATAAAGAGCGATAAAAGTATAAAAACTTAAAACACTTTTTATTTGCATTGAATAGATCCACAGCAAACAGAAATCATTCTTTAGAACATTAGGTTACGTTCTCTTAAAGTTCTTTTAAAGTTATCTAAAAACACTTGCAGTAATGTTAGCAGAACGTTATTAACATCATGTATCCATCCTAAATGTTATTCAAAAGTAGCTAGTGGAGCGCTTTGAAAACGTGACAGGATTTTAAAACGTTAGGGAAACGTTTTTATAAACCAATATTGTTAGCTGGGTCCAGTGTAAACACTGTTGCACATGTTTAGTATGCAGAACATCAAGGGCAGTAATTTGACCAGCAGGCATCAAATCTACATTGGCTCCCTCTAGAGGGGTAAACAACCTCTTCATTAATCACTCTAGTGGACTGTAATTAAGAGTGAGTTTAGTTCACACACACACACACACACACACACACACACACACACACACACACAGGATTCAGATTTCTGATGGGTTTTGAGAAGGTTTTGAATTAAGACAATATTGTGTGACAATAAACCATATGGTTGCTTTTTAAGTTGTCATAAAAACGGTACATAAAAATGAAGCCTTTCATTAATTATAAATGGAACCTGTTGAAATTGAATTATAATTAGATGTAAAATGAGAAAGAAATATGTAAAATTTCACACTGTTTAAAGCGCTCTGTGGGCACGTTTGCTACTGACTGTGTCAGTTCTTTTGCACATAAGGTCAGATGTTCTCTCTTCCACCGAAGCACACAAGAAGCTCTTTGGAGCGATCTCAGCTCACGCTGGGATAACATTTATCATCAGGTTTTGCACAAGCTTGTGGAGTTCATGCCAAATTGACTACATGTAGTTATTAAAGCAAAAGGGGGTTAAAAATGAACAAAAATGAGTTTTTGTTCACACACAGCACACACAGATCAGGGTTCTCCAGACTAAGATTTACAACAGCAACTTTATTATTTACAACAGCAACTTTATACAACAGATTTAAAATTTCAGCTGTTGGGTCCAATTTCCCAGGAAATATCAGTTTGGCTTCATCTGACTTTCATTCCTAAACTGCAATTTTATGTTTAAACAGAGATGGCGGTAGAGAGGCAAAGTTGTGCATTGCACCATTAAAATATTTGAAATTAAGTTGATATATTTTATGAAACTATATTAAATTAGAAAATAATTTAAAGTTCTCTTCAGAAGGAGTCACAGGTGTATGGACTCCAGCATTCACACTGCAGTGATGTTACAACTCTTAACATATCATAAAGTGTGCAGGAATGTTTTAAAAAGCCTCACCCTCTGATTCAATTTAGCCCTTCTGGTGATATCCTCTTAGACACTGAATTCACACACACTTCCTCCGTAAAGCACCTTATTAACTCCTGATCAATCGCAGACGGTTTAAAGCTCTGGGACTGTCTGCTAGTTTCACGCTAGTTTCAGGAGACTGTCAGTGTGATCACTGCTCACAGAGTTAACCATCAATCATCTCACAGCAACAGCTGGATGTGTGTGGATTGCTCCTCTGGGAAAATGAGATTTTAATGCGGAGATTTCTTCAGCTCTAGAATGGTATTAAAGGATGATATAAGAAGGAGATCAAGGCTTCTGTTTGTACATCAATTGTACGGTTTTGACCAGTCAAGGTTAAAGGCAAAAGTGAGAGCCGTGTGTGTTTTTGTTTAGCGGCCACATGAACTTGAAGTTGTTGGAGATGAAGTAGGAGAATTGCAAGCGCACGTCTCTGCATCAGTGATGCATCGCCAAAGTGTAGCAATCGTTTGCAATACAGCCGTTTTATAAAGAAACGTCAAATGCAGTGAACTGCTTGCCCTGTTGTTCCCAAACTATATTTGAAACCCATTGTTTGAAAACACACTGACACTCCAGAATGTTCTGTTCACATTTCAGATGTTTTTGTTATTGTTGATGCAGTTTTACTTTCATTCTACACAATTAAGTTTAGCTTTTAGCTTCAAGTTTACAATAATTCTCATTGGTCAGCGATGTGATAACATTTTAAAATGAAAGGCAGTTTCCTGAATAGAAACGCAGCAACAGAAATGCTGTCAGCAGGTGTTTACATGAACACTGAGATGTTTATATAAGATTTTAAAATGTCAGGTTTTCTCCAGTTTTGACATCAAACAGCAAACAGATCTGCACAGGCTGAATAATCTGTCAGAATGACACTAAAGGTGTTTACATGCTTCGGAAAAATATTCAACACAAACACAGCTAACAGGGAAAGTTTCCAAAACGTTGGCTAACGTTCTTTAAAAGCTGTCAAAGTTGCCAACAAAAGCCCTTGCAGTGATGTTAGTAGAGGATTGTTTTAACCATTTAAACATCATGTTTCCAAAGTGCTATTCTTAAGTTGTTAGTGGAACATTTTAAAAACATTACAGAATAATATACAGAATAAATAACATTTGTCCAATTTTTAGACATTGTGTTAACAATATTGCTTATAAGAAAAAAGAGCATTTTTTTACATTGCATAAGGGTTTTTTAAATGTTCCACTAGCAACTTAATTATAACATTTTTGCTGTGTACGATAGATAAAAGATAGATAAAAAATGTTCTACTAATGTTCCTGTAAGAACATTAACCAACGTATTGAGAGTGTTTTCTGTTAGCTGAGAAAACCAATGAAGAGTCTCAGCTGAGTCCATGTTGCCCCCAATATTTCTTTAATGATGTGTGAACAGAACAACAGGAAGATAAACTCCAGTAACTGAAGCTCCTGTGAATAGAGTCTGTAAAGGTTTCGTTTGGTACGTTTGGGAATTGTTGATGTGACAATGGTTGGTCACAGCAAAGGGAATGAAAACAGCCCAAATAGATTCGCCCCCTCAGCTGCTTCCTGCCGCCTCAGTGAGAGACGCATCATTACGTCTGTTTGACAGTGAAAGTCTCAGTGTGATGTCATACGTGATCTGATGATTTCTCGTGAATGGATCATATTGTCATCCAACGGGAAGGCTGGGAGAAGCACAATTTTTTCTTTATTTTATTGAGTCATATAATGAGCGCGGTACATCCAGACGCTTCTTTGATCTTCTGGAAATGCCATAAACCTATTCTATCTCATTTACATATCGGTTTGAAGATGATTAAACAGGCAAACTCCCAGAGAAGAACAAATCAATGATTCTTTTTCATACATCTGTAAGTCTCAACTAAAAATAAAACTGTAGTTGTTTTAACAAGTAATATTTTGTAAACATTAGTATCTAAACTACTTCATGTTTAACTTCTGTAAACCGGTTTAATATCATATAAATGTAAAGTCATATGGTACAAATGACAATTTCAGGCGTATGCAAAAGGAGAACAAAGAAGGTTTTCAGATGTGTGTCTTCAAATCTATTCAGGGATTCATTTGTCACAAGGGCTGCACATGTATTGATTCACCCCAGGCCTGAAGTCTGCTGTCCACAACAGAGCAAACCTACTTACAGCTAAACCTACAGCTAGTGTTTGTAAACTGAATTGTAAACTGACAATTTGTACTAAATTGTAGTGCATCAATATGTCTTCACATTTTTGGACAGAAATCAAATTTGTAGTATAAAAGGATTTTCTTTTCCTTCTAATTTTGTGTTTTGTTGCCTAGGAACAATAAATGTCTCATCTTTTTTATTCTTAGCATTTTCACACAGACGTGAAAATAATTCATTATGTTCTCAAAACCCTGATGTCCTTTATTATTGTTTAACTGTTTTTAAAATGCTCCACTAACAATTTAAGACTAACATTACAAAACCTTTCTACTAACATTACTGCAAGAATGTTTTTGACAACTTTGAAAGAACTTTTAGGGAACGTTAGTTGAGGTTCTGAGAACATTCTGTGTTAGGTGGGAGCATCAGTCCACCAATCAGCACCAATCTTGAATGGACTAATCTGGTCTTTTCCACAGGCAGGCGATGCCGTTTCATTGTCAAACTGAGGCATCTAAGCGACGAGGTAAAAGGTACCTGAGGTATCATGAGGCTGCATAAATGAGATTTACTTCAGAAGCGAAACAGACTTGCTAATGCATGACTGCAGCCTCGTTTAATCCAGAGAAGACTAACTGATGGTGCATAAAGCTTATGTCTAATCCAGCACAGGGGGAATATCGCTTGATGTACACAGAGAGTGTATAGCGCTCACACTGTTCATAGGTCATGTGTTTATGTTTCTTGCTGTGCAGGATTACATATATTCAGGATTTGTCTCATTTTTCTCTAGACGAATCCCTGTGGTGCTTTCAGCGTTGCCTTAACAGGGAACGTTCTCAGAACATTGGCTAGCGTTCTTTAAAAGTTCTTAAAAAGTTATGTTGGTAGAAATGTATTCAAACAGTGATAGATTGTTATTCACTCGTTTCATTGGTGGAACGTTTTAAAATTGGCAGAATTAAACGTTTTAATAACGTTCTTCAAATAATCATTTTTAATGTTTTTGTTCATTATTGGAAACATTGGTGAAACGTTCTTACAGTCTAAAACTGTTAGCTGGGCTGATGTTTATTTATATTCCAGGAAATGTGGAAATAGCCAATTGAGTCAGTAGCATCCTGTAATCAGATGTGAATGAAATGAAGTTCAAAAGATCTACACATGGCAGCTCAATGGCGCTCTTCAACACATTCTTTAATAGTCTTGCTTACACTAAAGGTGAGACTCTAATGTTCAGAAAAGCATCATTTACCCTCACGAGCAAAACAAAAAAAAACATGAGGAAGATCATAATTGTGTTGCTCCTTTCTTAAGCGATCTGACGCTGATGTGAGTCCGTCTGGATGATGGATTTATAGACTGTGGCGTTTAGCTCTAGTGACTAGATTAATCTGGCAGAGGGCTGTGCTGACCGGCTGGTTAACCAACCTTGTGGATTAACACATGCAGATATTCCAGACTGTCCTGACCCATAATCAGCCGGTTTAAAGACCACCCGCTGCGCATACATTACCCAGAAATCACCAGCTGAACGCCTCAGAACCTCAGAAGATTTAAACTGTGTGTATTATAAAAATGACTATATACAGTAAATAAAAAAGACTCGCCTCACTGAGGACACAGAAATCCTTAAAAGTAAAAAAAAATGTTCAATAAATTCACTGTTTATTTATTATTAATAGTTCAGAATAAAACACTGTACAGTTCATGACACTCACTGTAGGCTGTTTGCAGTTGCCAAGTAACAGCAACTTGAGGCAGGAACACAAAATATGTTCTATCAAATATTCATTGTCATTTTGCTCTTAAATTCACAGTCTTTAAACACCAAATGTCACTCATTCTATCGAAGTTTAGTCTCATTTTTGTCAAACTGCACCATAAGTCGCCGCATTAATATATCAAATATCAAAATCATTCAGCAGCGTGTGTGTAGTTCATCTGATCAGAATAATTTTGTGATACACAAGGTCTCATAAACCCTTGGGACGTCCAAGTGGCACAAACACCAGTTCTCTCAGTCAACATTTACATTTACAGATGTGATGCTGCGCTGAGAAATGGGGCAGCCCGGCCCAAGGTCACGCTAACGGTGTCAGACTCAAACAGGCAGCAGGGGGTTGATTAGCTGGACAAATCGATTCACCTAGAAGCTGTGTCCTTACTGAGGCCAATTCGTGTGATATGAAAGCAGTGATGGTACGTGACAAGAAATTGACTGGACGGTTTCAGCCGCTGTTGCATGTGAATATTCTGCAGATGAGAATCTGCGTTACATAATCAAATTTCTGCGCAGCTCCCGCTTCAAATGCATTTTCTATATTAAGTCATGCCTGCGCTTTTCATGAAAGGTTTTTCGAAAAGCGACGTTCTAAGTGACACATAATAGCAAGTTTTAGTCGGTGTCAGTGTCATTTCCAGCATCAATTTTTTAATCCATCATTTAGCATCTCCAGTAATCTCCTCGGATTACTAGAAGTACAGTGGCAGCGGAACACGCCGGAAATCCGTTTTGAATCCATCCTCTGTCCATCTCTGTCCATATGTACAGACTGCCCCCTACCCACCCAGCTAACAGTTTAATGTTGTAAAAACGTTTCTGTGATGTTTCTGTTAAGTAACGAAAACATTAGACGCTCATACAATATTGCTTGATTCCAAAAACATTATTCAAACATTTTTTTATTTTGTAGTGTTTTAAAAAAAAATTCCACTAACTTCTAATAAATAACATTTTGATATATATTATATATAATGTTCTATATATATATATATATACATACATTATATATAATGTATGTTTCTCAATGAAACAGGTTTTTCAAGAACCTTTTGATAGCGTTGAGAGTTATGTTAGCTGGACATTTACCTAAAAGTCGTACATTCTGAGTGACAGATACTCCTATTACACTAATCCCAGTGAAGAGCAAGGGTTTATGTTTGCTACAAAAGACCTTACAAGCGGAGCTCCATGTATCAAAGCTGTAGTTCTGGTTGAATGCTCTCAGAGAAAGGACTCTTCTCACAGAACGGCTTTTCCGTACGAACCGTCAGACGTCAAAGCATTTGCTAAGCCTTTGTGAAAAGATCCACAAAAGAAAAGAAGAAAAACAGATTTGGATCGGAGCGTCAGGACGTTTCTAATGATGCTCTCAGAGGTTTTGGTGAACGTGGTGCTAATTACCGCCACTATGAAGCTGTTAGATGTCAGCAAACAAGGGGGTTATCAAAAATTCATGCACAACACGTGCTAAGCGGGTCAAAAAACAGTGTGATGGATAACAAATGAGAAATGAGTCATGCTGTATAAATGTTTCTTTCAGGTCCTGCTATTCCTGTGGGGGTTGATGTTCAAGTGGAGAGTTTGGACAGTATTTCAGAAGTAGACATGGTAAGTCCTCCTGAAAACAAACACAAATCAGTGACTGAACAATAGATACAGATCAGTGTTCAAAACAATCTTCACACTCCAAACTACAATTCATGATAATGATTTATGATGTGAGCTGTCAGTTTGGCTTAATTTGACTGCAACAAACATAAATAAAAGTATGTGAAGTTACCTGCAGTTTCATGTTTCAAACAGAGATGGCGACAAAAATGATGGATTGCAACTTTACATTTTTTTGCATGCATGTTGCAGTAAATTCATGACATACATTTATGGGCAAATCTCATAAAAACATGTCATGTCAACATGTCAACAACTCACATCAAATAAAATCAAAGGATACAGCAAGATAAACTCTTTCACACATATTTTAAGGAAATGAGAAATGTTTACATTAATGGGAATCATCAACAGGATTTGGGAGGTGGGATGCTAAATGGTTTTCATAGAAAAGGCCTTATTTATTTATTAAAAATGTGAATTATTATTATTACATTAATAATTTCTTTAATTTGTCCTTGTGTTATTGGCAGATATTGTAAGAATCAGAACGTGTTTCTCTGGCTGTTGCAGTTACTGTGTTTCACAAGGGTGTTCTTTAAAAAAAGACACGCTGAGTCTCTGATGACGGAAACTTTGATCATGAGTCTCTTTTGACTTCTGCTTTAACAGCATATGACACCCATGCTGTCATTCTCTTCTTGTGTTCTGTATTTCCCTCTAAAGTCTTTCTGTGGTGCAACAAAGAAACTGTGATGCTATTGTGGACCGTATATAATTACTGGCCTCTACAAAAGTTTAAAGTTATGTAACAAAAAGACAAAATAGAGGAGGGATGATCTGCTTAAGAGATTTAGAGAGGCATAGCTGTCAAGCGATATAGAGGAAGCGGCCTTACAAACTCAGATGTTCTATGTAAAATAAACTTCAAAGAGCAAGACATATAGGATATTTGTACGTGACATTGTGTATTTAGAGGATAGGTGAACCTCAAAACTGACATAAAATTGTCATGTTTATATTGTGCTGAACTAAAACAAAAGCAACATCAGTTACTTTCACCGTGACGTTATTTTTATGACAGACGCATCCCCTCTTCATTATTATAATGCAAGAAACAGTAATTATTTTAATGAAGTATTTACATATCATGGGAGAATTGCGGAAATGAGACTCGAATGAGGATAAACATCAACAATAATGGGAATTAAAAAGAAAACTGTAAAATGCTCCGGTGCATTACGGTAATGAGAGTCTGGGGCTTCATTGTCATGGAAGTGACATCATAGTGCAAAAAACTGTGTATAAAATAAGTTCTTTAATGTTCTTTATGTTGATGTTAAGAGGCAGTTTTGAATGGTGCAACATCCAATGCAACAAATAACGTTAAATCTGTGCTGTATGTCTGCGTAGGACTTCACCATGACATTGTACCTGAGACATTACTGGAAAGATGAGCGACTGTCCTTCGCCAGCAGCACAAATAAAAGCATGACGTTTGACGGGCGTCTGGTGAAGAAGATCTGGGTCCCTGATGTGTTCTTCGTCCACTCGAAGAGATCTTTTATTCATGACACCACCACTGAAAATATCATGCTGAGAGTGTTTCCTGATGGACACGTCCTATACAGCCTGAGGTATGAAGCAGAAAATAAGATTATCACCTACATTTCTGACTTCTGAGTGAGTTATTATAATTCTAATTATATGTAAGTTGTGTATGTGTGTTTGTGTGTATATAAATATATATATCTATACATACACACACACATATATATATATACACACACACACACACACATATATATACATACATACAGAGGGAGATAGAAAATTTATATGTAAGCACTTATACATATTTATAAGGCATATTTATTTTTGCACAACATCTAAAAACATGATCTTTTCGGCGGTTACTACATTTCACCCCCAAGCAACTCAACTTGTGGTCTAATTTTAATGAAATAGGGTTCGAAAACAAAAGCATGTCAGTGGGCTTAGGCATTTGCATACTGCTGTGGTGTTTAAAATTAGAACAATGCTTCTGGCCTGTGATGTTTTCTCTGTGTCTTTTGTGATGTGAGTAAAAATTGGGCCAAGCTACCTGCATGCAGGCTATATATCAGGACTGAGTTCAAAGTCAAATCTCAGACTGTGTTTTAGCTCCGGGGAAACTGTCATTATTGACGAGACTGGCTAAATTATTTCCACTGTCCGACAAATGATGGACACAACTGCAGATAATAGAGTATCAGAATAGGTTCAGTAAATGATAGTGACAGTTATCATTGTAGACATGCCCAGCTACCAGAAAACGTTCTCATAACATTGGCTAAAAACATTCAGTTTTGTTACAGTAACATATATCAAAAACATTATTCTTAGATTGTTAGTGGAATGTTTAAAAATGTTTATGAATAACGTTCCCTTAACCAAACAATAATGCTAATACAATGTATATAAAGCATTACAGAATTGTTTGCACAACCTAAAATTGTTATCGAGTCTGCATTTTTGTTTGTAGCAGAAGCGTTCTTGACAAAAGCTTTTTATAATGTGTCAGTAAATACCAGTGTTTACAGCTCAGAACACTTTCCAACAAATTGCTTGTGAAAAGTCCATGGATTATGGTGTACAAACTGTAATGTGTTGTGCAGATGACTAACCCATTGACAAGACTGCACAAAATGTGGCTTTTGAAGTCAATATCATATATAATTCCATATAATTGTCCATAAGCCTATCATTGGCCTTCAGTCCACAGCATTCGATTTTGCAATTAAGTTTGTCAATCCGTACAAAACAGACTTAATCATTAACGTTCACGTAATGCTTTTGCTTTTAAACTTTTGCTCGTACATGTTGGTGTTTTGTACGTGAGGAACATCAGAACATCTGCCCGGAGGAAACATTGTTCATCAGTGTTGTACATGGTTCTTGTGCCCAGGGTGACAGTAACTGCAGCCTGCAACATGGATTTCAGTCGTTTCCCGCTGGATTCTCAGACCTGCTCTTTGGAACTGGAAAGCTGTGAGTTCATTACAAGTTTGTGATATTCTTAGCACAGCATGTACTCAATTCTCCCTGCCAGATTTTTCCTGAATTGGATCCTCATTTTCCAGACGCCTACACAGACGAGGATCTGATGCTGTACTGGAAAAGTGGAGATGAGTCTTTGAGCATAGATGAGAAAATCTCCCTCTCCCAGTTCCTCATACAGAAGTTTCACACCACCTCTCGCCTGGCGTTTTACAGCAGCACAGGTACTGGAGGATCTTTAGACACTGAAGCACTCCTAAAAATATAACAAAAAATAAACCAAGTGGCACTTGAAAACAGATTATTCTACATGCTGTTCATTTGTGTCATGCATGGCTGGGGCAGCCTGTATTATGCAAATAATAAATTACTTTGCTAACCGTACTGTGTGAAAATTTGAATGCAAACACACGTGTTGTTGCTTCTATTTTAATTGGATTTTGGGGTAGACTGATAAACAATGCAATAAGTCAAATATAATAACATTTAAATTTTCATACAAATGTGCTTTAATGGTCTTTCTATCTGTTGCGGCCATCTCATATCATCTCTTTGTTATTTCTCTCTCTCTCTTTAGGATGGTACAACCGGCTGTATATAAACTTTACGCTTCGGCGGCACATCTTCTTCTTCCTGCTGCAGACTTATTTCCCCGCTACGCTAATGGTTATGCTGTCTTGGGTGTCCTTCTGGATTGATCGCAGGGCTGTTCCAGCCAGAGTTTCTCTGGGTAAGATTAGCGTGTTTTTGCTTCTAGCGAGGCCGCGGCTTCCTGCGTCACGTGACGCTCCTATAGCTCTAAACGTGATGTGCTGATTTTATCCAGGCATCACCACGGTGCTCACCATGTCCACCATCATCACCGGGGTAAACGCCTCCATGCCCAGAGTTTCCTACATCAAAGCTGTGGATATTTACCTGTGGGTCAGTTTTGTGTTCGTGTTCCTGTCTGTTTTGGAGTACGCGGCAGTCAACTATCTGACCACAGTGCAGGAGAGGAGAGAGCGCAAGCTGAGAGAACGTGTGAGAGAACAGGTGAATAAACAACAACAGGTGGAAAGACTTAAATACAATAAATGAGTTAACCACATTAGTTAGCATTAACCATGAGCAATACTTTTACAGCATTTATTATTCTTCATCATGTTCACATCATGAACAAACAATGACAATTGTATTGGCTCTTATAATGTTCTTTACATCATTGCATTTGGTCCAATGTCCTACAAAGCTAGCGCTAGCCTCTCTAAAATTGCATACCTTACCTTTAATTGGAAAATTTTATATATTACTTTAATTAAATTTATAATATCCTCCCTATTATACTGATAAAGGTGATATAATGTTGCTCACCTAGTCAGCCACCATCTCATTCATGTCAACAAGTTAATTTTCAGTTTGTCACTAATTGTTGTTCCTCTTTACTGTCTGTTGTCCCTGGCTGCCCAATTCAACCTGTTCCAGTCATTGCCCTGCACCTGTGGTATGTCCCACACCAGAACCATGATGTTGGACGGGACCTACAGCGAAGCTGATACCAACAGCCTGGCTGGCTACACTGAGGCTCCCATGGTTCCGGAGGAGGTGGTACCAGAGAAACAAGAACATATGGTGGTTCACCTGTCTGTGAGCAGCGAGTCCACCGCAGCTAAGAAGAAAGGCATTCGGGCCTTCCGCATCATGCAGAACACACACGCCATTGATAAATACTCCCGTATGATTTTCCCCGGAGCCTATATAATTTTCAACCTTATTTACTGGTCGGTTTACTGTTGAGCACACTCTGGTCTCAAACGTCTCAGCCTCTGTTGGACTGGAGGTTAACAGAACCATCAATCTGACTTTCTGATGCACATCAAACATCGGTTCATGCGGAAACAAACTGCACTTACATTAGTCACTTTTCATACTTTGGGTACTGGGGTAAAATGAAATGATGATGCATGTAAAATAGGAGGTTTGTCTGTTTTAACAGACTTAATTTAGTGCTAATCTAGACCTTTTCAGGTTGATGAAGAACACATCAGATTTTATACAAGCTTATGTGTTTTGTCTTTATGTTTCTGTGATTGGATTATTAATAATATGTACAGTACAGCAAGACAGATTGTTTGCCTCTGTTAAAAAGGTTTAATGTTTTAATGTTAATTTATTTTTTCAGTAATGCATTCAAGTTTTATTTTTTAGGTTTTTAAGTTATTTCAAACTAGATGTGTATAAAATGACCTTACATGAGACGTCAGTCATAATAATGGCTTAGAAAATGCTGTTTCATTCTACATGGATAGATGGTTCGCCCGTCTTATGGTGGCGTTCATATTTAAGATTGTGTCATATTTAGGATTGCGTGTCTTGCATTTTACCAAGTTAAAAATAATGCGTAGAACACAGCATCTTTCTAAGCCTTTAGGCGCTTTACAAAAATAATATTAAAATAATATTAAAAGTACAAAACAACAGTCAGTGGCTGCTGGAGCAATGAAAACACTGGGGATTAAGAACCTGCACCGCATGCAGAAAACGATGCACAGCGCCGCATCTGTAGACTGCAGCCAAACGTTGCTACGCGCACCAGCAGGATCTACCATAGCAGCAGCTGATAAACAAAACTAGCATCTGTGTCAATGTAAAGTCCAGTAAAAGAGACAGCGAAGCAGAAATGCGTTATTGCATAATACAGCTTTAATTTAATATTCCACAATATCCAGATTTTCTGTCCACGCTCAGCCTCTCATGTAATGTATCATACCAATAAAAATGAAGTATGTACTGTATGTGTTTGCCTATGGATGTGTGTGTGTTTCATAGCATTGCATTTCTCATGTGACCATGCAAGATAAACCAATAGGCTTTGCTGTGGCTCATCTGCATGCATGTTAGTTTACCGACTCTATATTTTATATCAGTTATATTCCAACATAGACCTACAGATTTGCCATTATACCTTATAAGACTCGAGTCAAACGCTTGTTCTAGTAGGTAGTCAGTACAGGCTAAAGTTTCGTTTGTGATGCATTAAAATGGTTCTGAATGCAACTTGTAACCTATACAGTATGTGAAACATGAAGGCATCTATTTTAATTATGTATTTTGATGGAATGACATAAAAGCATCACATGCAAACTTCACACTGTAAATGAAAATACTGTAAACTGTAAATGTGCTTGAAGGTCGTGTTTGTATGTTTGAAAGCTAACATCTCATCTGAAGACAATTCTGCTTTATAGGATGTTTCTGTAATTGTTATAAAGTTGAGAATGTAAAATGTGTTGACAAGAAAAAGGTCTAGGATCTAATAAAACACGTTTGTTAAAAATTGTCCATGTTTTAAAGCATTAAATGAGTTACCTTATCTTATAACAGCCCATGAACTTGATGTCTGTAAACAGCTGCGATCGCTGCCTCTCTACCGCCTCCTCTGGTAAAACAGTGAACACAGACGTTTGATGTACTTAATAATTGATTTTTGTAAATGTTTAACAAAGAGCAAAGTTTTATGTATGAATCTATAGTTAATATTTGACTTTAGCGCAGTAGATCGATGGTTATTTTATTATATTTTATTGACTATTGTAACTATTTTACGTTAATGAATGACCGTTAATATTAAATTAACG
>JBAJNP010003109.1:0-39415 GCA_036877545.1 Yasuhikotakia modesta | reverse complement strand
CAATATCACTTGCCACCCACTAGCAAATCTTCTATGGAAGGTACAGGACCATGAAATGTTCAGCCAATCATTGCATTCGGTCCAAATGCACTGATAACATGTCCTGGTTCCCTGTCAAACTGTATGGGCTCAAACTGCCTATTCTAGCTGTAAGCAAGGCTTACATTTTTTCATGATTTTCAGTACATACTACATATATTTAAATTATAAATAGCTCAAATATGAAGTACATGAATCCTATTTACTTTTTAAATAAATATCTTGTGAACATTATCACACATTTTTCTAAAAGGAAATCTTGTCTTTAAAATCTCTGACCAAAATGTAGTAAATTGCTCCTCCTCTGAAGCAACTTTCGTTTTAGGTTCATTTTTAAACCCCTCCCCTCCAACCACATAGTTTCATTCTGGTAAAACTTTCTTGCAATCTGTTCAATCTAATTTAAAAAGTCCTGCCTTACATGTGTACAGTACATATGTTATATGACTTAGGAATGCTTTTCGTGTATTCTCGTCCACTTCTGAGAAGTCATGTGCCAAATCACACGTTACCTCCATCCGTGACTCTGTGAATGGCATAAACAGCATGAGGGAAACCAAACACCTGCCTCAATAAACCAGCATTTACAGCCTGATGCATCAGGGAAATTCCAAGGCTGCGGAGCAGTTGAAAGAGGAACCATTGGGCTATATGAAGTAAGCAGTGTGGTACTTGAGTCCTGCTTCTACCGTCTTTATGCACCTGAAAAGTTGCGATTATGTGATACCGGATACTTATAACCGGATAACGGATAATTGTGTCCACAGATGTAGCTGCCCTGCCTGGAATTCTTCCTGCTTCTCAGATTTCACCACCATGTGAATGAAACCTCAGTGCAGACACATGCATTTCCACTGAACAGCCCTGCCTCAGTCTAACCCTCATTATTTTTCTCAGACCATTTTGTAGTTTGCTGGGAAAGTGTTAAATATGTCAATAACATATTTTTTAGTAAGTGTGGGGATTTGCCATTAAAGGATAAGTCCACCCCAAATATGGCTTAACGGCCATTTTTAAGATGGGAAGAGTCAGGATTTATATTGTTATATTTAATATAACTAAAAAAATGAAAGCTATATCCTCCTAGGATGCCTTCACTGTTAGCCCAGATTTAATATCTAATTAAAAAGTTTGTTTGCAACATACTTAAATTATTTAAGATTCAGAGCATTACTATAAAAATGAAAGTAAGTTGTACTATTTTTGTAGACATAGTTAAGTGTGTGGATAATTTTAAGTTTAATGGATTAAATTTAACAAGTTTTTGAGTGATCACGCCCCCTTATTCCCACAGTGGTTAGCTGTTGCTAAGTTTTTGGCGACACCATTTTCGCGTGGTTGCAAGCTGCATGTGATTTGTTAAAGTTGTTGATGAGTAGCTAGAATATAAACATTTTTTTTCAGTTTTTGTTTAATTTTCCATCAAGACATTGTTTTTGAGTACAGGAAAACAGTTTGTTGTATTTGTGTAGACTTCAGTTATGTAAACACGGTATTCAAGATGTGTTCATTACAGCATGTTCATGTTCTTTAAATGCAAATGTTAAAACAAGCTTTCATGTTAAAATTAGGGCCAAAGTTATTAGCTCTGCTTGCAAAAAAAGGGTAAGAAACCAGCTAAACTTGAAGGCAAACTTGTTTTAAACTTGTAAAACAAAAAAACAAAACAAAAAAAAGAAAAAGAGTGTAGTTTGATTGCTTTTGTATATAATTTATTGCAATTAAAAAGATAAGTAGTTGGACAGAAATTTAAAGCATTAAGTAAATTCAACTTAAAAATAACTGTTAAATTCTTATCTTATCTGTAAGTAATGTTCACTGAAGTTTTCAAGTAAACTTAATTTTTTTAAGGCAACCAGTTTCCTCTAATTAAAGTAAACTCAACTCATCCGGGCTTACAGTGTTGAGGATGAGTATTTATGGGGCTGTCTTCAAAACACAATAAATTTGTGATTTTGGTCTGTTATGAAAACACAATAAATTGCAATTTACAATTTAAATTTGCCTGTTAACAAATTTACAGGACAGATTTACAGGACCATAGATTGCTTATAAGATATTCCCAAAATGAATTAGGTATTTAATAGCTCATGTTTCACCACTGGAGAGATATAGGTGAAATTCAGAGGGACTTAATGAGGTAAGGCTGTTCTCAGCCAGCTGACTGCTCACTTATCTGAGACTAAAGGCTGCATTATTAACCAACCACAACGTTTAAGTTAAAACATCCTCATACTACCAGAACAACCCTTGAAGCTCCATTCTGTGACATCTCCTGATGCATCTTCTATGAAAGGGGCGAAGCAAGAACAGGGATTTAATGGAAACTTGGCTAGATGTGGACTTTAAATTGGAACAGTGCTTGACAGACAAAAACATATATTTAAAAACAGCCAATAAAACACTATCCAATACTCTCCTGACCAATAAAATCAGGTCCTACCATATATGATTTTTTTTGAGTCACATAAGCCATATGAATATGAGTCACATAAGCCATATGAAATTAATACAATAAAAATACTAACACTCTTTAATATCAAACATTATTGAGTAACTGCAAAGAATGTAATCGCTTCTCTTTCATTGTAACAGTTTCAAGCAAATTTAGGCTTTATACTTATAGTTACAGAAGGTCAAGTTTCCAACACAAACGGATGGAGGAGGGAATCAAATCTGAGATATAAACTACAATGTAGATAAACTTCAGTGATGTGTTTACAACTACCCAGTTGCCATTAAGTTGCATATTCATATGCAAGAGTCATATTAGTGAGAATATGAACCTTTAATAGTACAAGAAACTGCTCAAATGCATGACCACAGTTCACCACAAAAGTAAACAATAATTTCTTTTTCTTTAAAATCAAATGCTACTGAGTTTTTTTTTCCATTGAGTTCTAAAAACTTGCAGGCCCCTTTTGTTACGGTGTGTTTAACATACAAAAGCTGGAATAAATAACTGTCATTTGCTGACATTCATAAGACTTTTTGAGTTATGAGCAAAGGTGGGCTCTACAGAAGTGTAAAAAGAGTGGGAGCAGTCCTATATTTTTAGAATAATTCCTCACAGTAACTACTACCAGCTTTCCTGAAATATTTTCCACTCTGTCTTTAAATGTGAATAACGGCATCTCATCTCATTCTTTTCACCTAATATGGGCTGGATATGAGCAAAGAGTGGAACAATGAAAATGTGATTCTCAGATCTTCTTATTCCATGCTTATATATAGTGTAAACTATCTGTGTATACGCAAACATTCTTTATATATATTTATACAGGTGTATATACAGGTGTGTGTGTAAAACTAGGAACTGTGATGCACTGTGATGTGTTAAGGGTTAATTAAATTGTATGCTTAATTTAATTATGTCAGTCCCATGGGATTGTGTACAGGGTTTACAAAGACAAGGAATTAACAAAACAGCTACACATTAAACATACACACTCCTAAACCTAACCTTTACTGCACAGACATTTTTTAGCATTTGTTCATTAACACAGATTCACAATTTAGTATGTTTTAAAGTAATTTGGTTTTTGTGAATTTTGTGTATTCAGATATAATCTTGCAAAACAAAGGGCACTGTGTGATCACTGCCCAAAGCTTTAAATCCAAAGCAAACGCAAATTTTTACTGTAACAAAGCTGCATGTTACCTAACAATAAAATATTTAAGTATATTGTTTGTACCACTTGAACAAATAAATGAACAAACAATCCATTAAACTGTTTTTCATCACACAATGGACCACATTTAGATCTAGATTAGCTGCCTATAATATATGGTTTATAATATGTTATGTAACTGGATTAGAGGATTAAGGATAAACAGTAATCAATATTTTGGGTTCTTTATTGAATTTAGTTTATGATTTAATGGTAGGAATTGAATGAATAATATTTGTGTTGCAATTGAAGTCTCCTACCTACTTATTACAATTTTATAGTTAATTGTTTTGTTTTATACATATTCATGTATGGAAAATACATTAAATAATATAAATAAACATAAAAATAACGAGAACCTTTTTTAATGTATTGGGCAACAATCCCTGCTGCTACCACTGCTACAAATGTAGAACGTCTCTGTCTCTTTAAGAGACGATGCAGTCATCAGAAACGGCCAGACACAAGTGTCAACCAACCCAGTAAAGGACATAATATGTCCGGACACTTCAATAATATCTTTCATCAACAAAGTGGACAAAGCTATTTGACAGACATTGCATGACCACATCACCAGCCTGTTTAAAACCACTATCCAATTTCAAGGCCTAAATGTAAATATACAGTGCTGAAAAGTTTACCTTTGGGTTTGCCCTGTGTCACTGGGGGCTCAATTTACAGAGCTGCACAACGCCACGCCATTTGGCTGCAGGGCAGCGACTCATGAAAAACAATTATCTCTATTATCAACACGCCCCTGACCAATAGAAGCTGAGCTGCAGCCACAGGCAGCTGCTGGATTGCCTTACGAATCTGAGCCAACATGACTGTCATTGTTATGCCACTGGGCATTATATACCATGATATGTCTGTGGTTACTTGGCAACATGAGACAGCTGCATTGGCAGGAAGCTCAACATTTCTCTCTTTAAAGTGAGCCAATTAAAGAGGGGTTTTGGAGGTCTCCGAAATCAAGGCCGTCCTCTAGTGAGGTGGAAAAGGGATTAAAATCATGAGATCACTTTGGTTAAACAGCCCCGGGACGTTATGTAAGAGTTTGGCAGGGGTGTGCGAACAACGATCTAGGAAATCATAAAAGGCCATTGTTTGTGTCACATGATGAATATTATGATCTTAGCTGATGGCATGCCCTTTCCCTTTAATCTAAGTCTGTTCAGCTGTCTGGTACACAGATTACCACATTCACCTTTTAGTTGCTGAAAGCGCTCTTGCAATTCAAACACATGCATCAAACAGACACAAGTGCAGTGTGACTGTGAGGAGTAAATATGGTTATTAATTGCTGGATTGTGTGGGGCTGACAGGGTGTGCTCCAAGTGTCCAAGCTCTGAGTGGTAACCAAGTTTAGAGACCAGCTGCCCACTAACACAAGCCCCTTATACAAACTCGCAGGGCCCACACACGAGGAGTCATCGCAGAACTCCTGCGATGACCATATTAACTATTTACTAAACAAACAGTACCTTCGCAAAGTGTTTTTGCTAAAATCTTTTTATTTCTATAGAAACTAAAGTGACACAAACCAAGTCTGAATTTAAGTCACTGACCAGAGAACAACAGTGCACATGAACAAACCACTACATCTGTGACATTTTTTTAAAGATTCATTTCAGTTCTGGGTAGTTTATTTTATTTATCAATACAGGATTCCCAATAAATTTTTTCAATACTTGCTTAGTCATTCATGATTACTGGATGTAACTGGGTAAGGATTTTTAACAAATCACTTTATATAAAGAGCTAAAGCGGATTTCCGTCTGCACTAATGGTACCAGTCTGATTTGAACAGATATAGTTTTAAGTTAATTTTGTCAAATTTTATGAGTACACCAGCATATAAATGGCTTTAAAGGTAAGAGTTATGAACAAGCTACACCAAAAAAGTAGAAAATGTCCAAGATAAAATAAAGTTACCTTCATAGTTTGAGCAGAAAATAAGAGGTAAGGTGATATTTACGCAGAAATATCACCTTTTTTAATTTGCACAACATAGCACCAGGCCAGACTTTTTACTTATGTGTACACCTGTCTACACATTTACCACAGTGACCTATATATATTTAATAAAGTGGCAAAAATGCATGTGTGTGCATCGTAAAATAAGTCTTGAGCACAAAACAATATTAGAAAGTGGATTGAAAAATGATTGAAAGCTCTGTGCATCTGTTGATAAACAACCCCCTCCCTCCCTTAAATCAAACCAACAGCGAAACATAAACAAACTGGTTATTTAAATCTGCCTTTGACCTTGTTTGTTTAATTAACTCTCATAGAAACTGACAGATGCTGCTGACAGATGACACTGGCTTCGCTTAAGACACAAGTCTGATGTTCTTTGTTTTGCAGTCTTTCACCATGCAGAAGTAACCATCGGTATTGTATTACACTCTCTATGTACAGTAGGTCCCTGTGGTATCAGGCCAGGAGCAGTTTTGAATTGTGTACATAGTCACAAGTGGATACGTGTTTGGACTGGTCAACACAGTGTGAAAGGACAGGATGGGCAAATTTGTCTGTGGGGTGACAGGTGGTGACATGAAGTTCCTCTTTGCTTACCTGAGGATCCCAAGAAGTAACGTTCTAAAACTGATCCAAAACCAGTAGGGTTGTCCCTAAGGTTGCTGACTGTGAAGGGTTGCATGGAAACGTTTGCGTCGTTTATAGGCCAGCTGGGTGCGTGGACGCTGGCGCCTCCATACCATGAAACGTTGGCCATGGAGAAACAGTCCTGGATGGAGGAAAACAAAGGCGTCAAGATCACACAGCAAGCTAATGCTTTTCAAGTACGTTCCTAGAGCTCAACTGGTGGAGCATTGTGCTAGCAGGGCTAAGGTTGTGGGTTCAAGTCATGCATGCTAATTAACTGAATACCTTCACTGTAAATTGCTGTGGGTTAAAGTGTCTGACGAACAAACACATGTAGGTACTAATCAAAGAAGGGCATATGGCATATTTAGACCATACAAAGACTAAAAGCTCTAATTTAACTTCAGTACCTTCCGTTTTTATTAGCTTTTCTTCAAAGCTTTCCTGCAAATCTCTGCTCATAACACAACAGCTTGTGTATGTTCACCTTAGCAGCTTTTTACTCTCATAACAAAATTGAAATACGTGCAGAACATATAGATCAAAGGATTTGACTGAACAGTGTGTTCTTAGGCTTACATTTTACAAATGAGAGGATTACTGAGGTAGGAAACGAAAGGATCAAATAACAAAATAACTGAAGTGCATACAGATTAGGTGAACAAAGAATGTCTGACTAGACAACTGTATGTGACATTACTATATGATATTAAAATGTTTTGGCCATTTGTAATGGCTATTTTAACCTTGCGAACTGTAAACATTGCTACAAAAACATCCAGGAAAATTTAAGTAAATCCCTTTTTGATTTTGCACTCTTTAAATGAGCATGAAAGTGGAAACTAATTAAATATGAAATATGAAAATGCTACAGTGCAAAGAAGCACTTGCTCAAACATCTAATTTAAAGAATTTAAAAATATCACACTCTCTTTAGAAAGGTTCCTCAAATGTTCTTTGCAACATGTTAAGCTCAGAAAATACGCTTCCTTTAATCAAGAACCATTATGTGCTGTTTACTGTTCTCCAGGTGCATGGTTCTATGATTCTGCAAAGCAGAACATTTTAATTGGCATCTTTAACTGTAATAATAAAATTACAAAAAACGATTACCTTCAGATCCACATGACAGTGAACTGGAGACCAGGTTACGCTGTAGCATTCAGTTTCTGAATCCACCAGTGTTTCCAATGATATTTTTACCTCTGCGACCGAGTCCCATGTGTAGCAAAACTCGGTTTTGTTAAACCAGCACAAGTTTCTCACGAACGGAATCTCGATATCAGGGTTCCCCATGTTCCCCACTTCAATCTCAGCAAAAGTCTTGTCCTCCGTCAGTGTCTGAATGACCAGAGTTTGCGTCCGTCTTTCCCAAATAAGCCCACTAAAACTTCCCTTCAGAATCCAGTTCTTGTTGGGCTGATCCACAACTTGCCAATAAATGATCCCAATTGTCATGACAAAAAAGATAGCAACTCCTAAGCAAGCAATAGCCCCCTTCCAGGTCTCGTTCATCTCTTTCAAGCCAGTGTCCCATGTCACTTCTGGGATTGGACTCGGGTTCCTATTGCGAGCGTGAGGCATGTTGATTTCAAAGCAAGAAAGATTTAATTGAAAGTAATCATAAAACTAAACTGTCTGCCTGTTGAAACATGCAGGATCATCATCGTGTCGCGGTCTTTCACTGCGCCGCGTTCGTTTGATATTGTCAATGTATTTTTTTCAATTCGTTTTGAAGTTAGACTAATTATTTCTTTATGGCGCGCACTGTCTGCCGATCATCAAATGATAAACGCCCAGTTCTCCAAGCAAAATCATTTCCAAAGACATAAGAAATACAATGCACGCTGCTTGTAGTGTTATGGCAAGTTAAAGCATTGATCTCAGTAGAGTGAGCAGCCTTACCCGGCTTTGGCAGCAATGCCTACAAATAGCTTCTCAGCGGCTCAATTGCTTGGGCTGCAGTTTTGCGCGGTGATCTGACGTAACGCCATACTGCTTCTTCAGAAAGGTAGAAGAGAAAGTGATTAGCAGACCAAGAGCCTCGAGATTGCCGGGACCCCCGGTCAGGGGCCGCACAGGGCGCAGGGCGCGGAGAGTAACCCATTCTCACTTTCTGTAACGCGCGAGCTTCAGGGAGCGCGCACTTGCCATTTGGAGAGGCGCGCGAGTGATATGTCACTTAAATAGTGATTGACTTGCATGTGAACATTATGCACGTAACATGCATCAAATGAAACGTTCAGTAATTGAATGTGCTATAACTGCATGTGCATGAAGGATTATTAGGGGCTTAAACTAAATCAGAAATATATAATGTGCCCTATATTTAGCGCAGTACATGGTCGTTTGGCAAACGTGTCTGGAAAATTTGGCCCATACCAGTTTTAATTAGTTCTGTCGTAATATAAGGGAAATATATGTATACATTTATATTGAAATGTGCATTTATCAAATGTACTTATATCCGTAATGCTTGGCTCTCTACGGACATCTCTGTCTGAAATATAAAGCTGACGGTTAATTTACCTATATGTCAAATGGCGCAAACCGACATTTCCTGGGTGATTGCGACAGCTCAGATTATAAAACATTATTATAAACTTACATTTGCGAATCTGGGTAAGGTAAAGAGATCATTTTAAGATTCATTTACCTTATTAACAATGAGGCATTATTTACATTGCACTATTTTGCAGTGCAAAAGTATTTCTAAGCAATGAATAATAAACCTGTTACTCAAGAGTGTTTTTGACCACAAGCAACATAAACTCAATCTTGTATGTTCCAATATCTGACGGGCTTTTAACATAAGCCATGCAATTTAGGAATGTGTCAAAGCAGATGGATAAAGCAACATTATTATGTGAAGCAGGGATATGAAGCACAAGCAGTGGGAATCCCACCATGAATCAGAAGATTAATGGCATTAGAATGTGGATGACTGGAGATGGAACCTATGGAATTTTGTCTGTCAACAGCCATTGTGCTTGGCTGTATTATTATGTATTATATTGCTTTGCTGTATTGCTCCTTTCAACTTTACACAGATTTCTCATAGAAATAATAAGACCACAAACGTCTGTTATTGTAGCCTTATAAAATAAAGAACCAGTAAATTAAGCAAGGAGAAAAATACTCTTGTTAAAATAATGTCTGAAAAGTTCAAACTGATGGGCAAAGACAAGAAAGACATGTAATATATATAGTATCTAGGTATTTGAACAAATGTTTCTCAAATGCAAAAACTGTGATTACTATATTTTAATTTGACAACTTTTTGTTTTGAATTCCATTGCATTAGATTTCAAAATATCAAACCAACTGCATGCAAATGCTAGATGCCAGAGCTTTTCTAAGAATTAACTTGTCTGAGCCATATTTTCAAATACTTTTAACCAACAAGGTCACTGTAGTGGCTGTTGACAGAGCTGACAGAGTAGAACAACCACAAATAGTTTGACATTAACTGCAGACATAATGCAGAATGTTTGACAACCAGGAAATATCATAAATCTCAAGTATCGCAAATGTTTTGCTTGGAAAGTATGATTGTGCCATCTTTTATTTTACATTTATGCCAATTGCTTTGAATATGTGTTATATAATGCAATGATTTCTATATACACCATGCCACCAGAATAATAATAATAGCATTATGCTGCAATTGGTGCCAATTTGTCAATTTAGACCAAATTTTAAGGGTGTGCTTTATTACCAAATTCTAGCATTTAGTTAAATGCTTTCACCTTTATTATCATATGCACTTTTGTACACCTGACTGTTTTTCATTTGCTTGGCAATAGTATTTGACACAATTAATTTGTATGTAACCTAATCTAAAGAGGTAACCAGTTTTCCCACAGTCCTTTAGATAGAGAAATGCTGATGTTTCAAAGTGGCCGGTAGTCTACATGCCTTGAAGATTAGTTGCAACTGGCTCAGATTTTGTAAGTCAGCCCTTTTGCGCCTCAGGATTCTGTTGGCAGGGCTGTGGACATTGGATAACACGGTGGGAACCTCACCTTGGCCACTGACTCTCCTCCAATAATCACATAGATGGCTTCAGTTATCAGCAGACTACTTCTTGTTTGCTTTTAATCACTTCTTTTACTCATTTTATTGTATGTTTGATATTTTGGGCTCGTGTTTCAGATTTGAGTGTAGAAATCTGGTCTAGATTGACAGAAAAGGGTTAGCTGCAGCTGCTATCCCTTTTCTGTCAATCTAGACCAGCTTTCTACACTCAAATCTGTTCTTTACATTTGGATGTGTGTGTGCAGGTTTGGCTATACTCCAGTTTTTAAACTCTCCTTAATACAGTCAAACATATTGAAAACCAAAAACATAAATTGGCTGCTCAGACAATTATGCTGTATTTATAAATCCTGTAATATCAGCTGGTTTGCATGAGGTTTAAATTAGGTTTTGGGTTAAGTCAGAGCAAATATCATTATATCAGTATTAAACTAAGTGCTGTTGCATTTATCAAAGATCCGTGGTGATTGAGCTGTGAAGATCTGTGTGTGTGTGAGCTCTACATATGTGACTAAGTCAAGTTCAGCTTTACAGTGGCTTTGGCTTAGGGTCAGAGTTGAGCGTGCTTTGGGGCCATGTCCAGAGTAAGAGTTTCAATTTACACATCAACTACACGACTCCATAGAGAAGGGCTATAAATAACGGCTTGACTGATTGGTGGCTGGGTCCGCTTTCCATAAAGTGCACGCATGGAACGTGGAAAACAAATGTGAATCAGCCTCTATAGTGAATCAGTTAGCTAATCACATAGAGCAGCATAAAACTTTATTTATTGCATTTTGAAAAGCAAAACATTTCTATACTGTATGCATGCATCAGTTGTTTGTTGTAGAGTGGGATGTAAAAGTCTTCACTCACATTATTAATGACATGCTTTATGCAAAAGAAACTTACAGTGCATTCAGACTATCCTTATATTGAATGTATGACCAAAACAATGACCTTATGTTGCTAATGCAAATGATCTACATGTGAGGCTACAGGAAATCTGACCGTGACAATCCTACTGGTTTGCATTTTGTTTTATTAACTGTATTTAGTGACCTTTTATTTAGTGTTTTATTTAAATTGACAGTTGAATCTTTTCCTCCTCTAAGACACATGAACATGCTGATGATGGAAAACTGTCTGCATTTAATTAATTTAAATATATCAGACCAAATACAATGACTAGATAAACATTGCATGGTCTTGCACTTTCCACAGAATATATAAATATATAAAAATATATATTTTATTTATATTTTAGTCCATTTTACTTAGTGATTGCTATTAGGATGTGAAGAGACTTTTTCCAGCATAACAAAAAGGTTTTTGAATAAAACATTTTGTCTTTCCAGCTGGAATCCGTAAAGTTTGCCTCCATATCTGCGCTTCTGGTTGACACAAAAAACTGCAGGTTAGTTTATGTACTTTCATTACATATGCTGAAGTCACATGAATAACGCCAAACTGGCATTTCTGGGAACTGGACCCAGCAGATCAAATTATAAATCATTATCATTCATTATTCATATATACTCACCTATATATACAGTAAATCATTAAATGAATCATTGTGAATCAGGGTAAGATCAGTCAAGCATTTATGACAGATTTTTTGTTTATTTTAAGCAAATCAAATACCTAGATACTATATACACTTACATGTCTTACTTGTCTTTGCCCATCTGTTTGAACTTTTCAGACATTATTTTAACAAGAGTATTTTTCTCCTTGCTTAATTTACTGGTTCTGAGATCTGAGTTCCACAGAGCAGAAAAAAATCATGATTTTTACAAACATGGATGGTCACAAACTAGTTTCATTTGATGTCTCAATGTTACATCACAACAATGCAAAAACCCTAAATCCTAAACTTCCAGGCTTCAAATGTGGCTTTTGGATCCTATTAAATGTATTTAACAGAAACAAAGCACAGAGAGGACCTGGAGTGTCAGTGATTGAAATGCAATCCTCTCTGCACTCAAACCTTGTGGAATGTTTTGGACCACCTTGATTTTTAAAGTTGCAAATCTTTTTCATGTATATTCCCGTAACATAATATCCCAGTCAATGCAATAACGGAAAATATGAGTTGCATGGCATTCCCTTAAGGAAATATAAAATGCTGTTTGACAAAAGCTGGACGAAACCTGCAGAGCTTTACAAGCAAAAGTATTCACTTTAAGTGAAAAGACTTTTCCATCTTCCTGTCTGGATCTTCAATTTACAATTTCCCTTTCCTTTTGGATATTTAATATAACCCTCAGCTGGGAAAGTTTCCATAGCTTTTCTTGCGGCTGCATTTCTGGCATCTTGGCCACAGTTAAACTCAATCTTTTGTCTTAATTTTTTATTTATTTTTCTGCTTGACATTTTTTGTCTTGATAAACAAAGTAATTACATTTCCATTATATTTCCATTCCATCGTTATCTTGCTGACCAGTTTTCCAATGCAAAGATGAAGAATTTATCTTGATTCATCAAATGAAGGCTTGTTTTTTGTGATGGTGCAATGGAATTTCTGATTGCTTAAGTTTAGTTATCCATTTAATAGTACCAACTAGACACTAATTTACAATAACATGCATGCATCTGTCAGACTGACGGTACATTCAAATTTTACATTTAGCCAGTATGCGTGTTGCCTGGTTGGGTATTAAGTTTTAAAATTTTAAACTTCATTGATCTTTTATAGTAAAGTTACTAGCTTAATTAGTTAGAGTTAAACTTTGTGACATATAAACCTATAACATACCAATCATTGCTGGACACACTTAAAGCTAATTAAGACTTCTGATGATTTTGTTCATTTCGTATTTTGCCCCACTGCACAACAGGCATCAGTTTCGGTCACAAACTGGATCTATAAATGGCAGCATTGGAAAACACTGTGTGAACAGACCTTTGCATGAAGGTTGAGAAGGGTCGAGTTGCATGAGTCTCTAACCCACCCGAGCCCACCCTTTGCTAAACATTGGCACCTTAACAAGGGGCTCTTGCACCGTGATTCCATTACAAGGGTCTTTGCCAAGTGCCCAGCACCCGAGAGCAGACTTTATTCTAATCTCCCTCAGGTACACGATAAATAACAATATACTTATAACCAGAGACCATTTGTGGATCCACATTTGAGGTTTTAAATTGAGTCTCGCAATAAAATGTCAGTGACATTTTTGTTGAATTTCATTGTCAGAGTTGCCCTAGTTTCATTGTCAAAGTTTTATCTTAACAAACTATAAGTGATGTGATCTTATGCAAAGATTTGTGAACAAATCTGTCAAGTAGACACAAATTTTACACAGGCTGGTATTAGTAAATACCACAAAATACCCATGAAATTACTAAAGCAAGAAAGATTTAGAGACAAAATAAAACAAATATGAATGAGTTTAATCCTGAAATGATGCCTGTTTTAATATATTTAAATCATTAAGAGAATTAAATTCAGAATCCAAGTATTACTATTAAGGTATTAAGTATATGTCATACTGCAAGAGAAATTAAAAATAATATATTAGCAAATCTTTGCATTATGAAATGGATAACCAGTAGAAACTTCCCTGGAACATTATTGGAAATTACAGGCCAGGGTGAAAACGACACTGTTATGAAACAGTGAAGAATTTGTGTGTCTTTCAGTGAGCAAGTATGGAGATCAAATTACTTGTGTTTCCAGAGTGCCTGTACTGTGGGAAAGGATTCCCTCTTCTGCTGGGAGAGATCCCTACACCGCTGTCCTTCTGAAGGACTGAATATTATAATATAAGAGTGCAATGGCACCTTTATATTGTGTTCAGGTATTGTGTCTTTTTTATATGTAAATATTAATATTCTGTTAGCACATAAATATTTAATAGTCATACATAAATAGTGTTTTAAAACGCCTACCACATACATATGAAAGCAGATTTTTGTCACACTTGATTCAAATATAGCTCTGTAAATCAAATTGTTATGATTAATATTGTTATGATATTGAATTTTACATTATCACTACTTATACAGTATACAGTATATTTTAATAACGTAAAAGTTTCATTTAATCACTTTATTCAGTGGGACCTAATTCAATTTGCCTAAACTAAAGTTCTCTAAAAGAGATTGGATACAAAATGCTACAAATTACAAAAGAACTATAAACTATACAAAAATACAGACACTTCGAATACAATTATATTTAAGGATATTGTAAAACAGTAGACAAGAACAGTGACGCAACTTTGTCCAGCAGATGTCACCAGCGTACAACGTCCTGGTCATTTTCAGGAGCGACCTTACCCAAATGTGCGTGAACTGATTCATATTTGCAGCATGCTACATTAAAAAATCTTTCTGTATTTGTAACAAAAAATAATGTAAGTACTATATGTATTTAACCTTAAGACAACAGTACAATCAGCTTCAATCGCTGTTTTAACCTTATGATTGACACTATGACAAAATAAACAGTTTAAAATAAGAACTTGCTAACTAACGCATCTGCATATAGATCTGTCCATTTTATACTCAGTGTTACACAAACCAACTTTCACTAATGGCAGAAATTAAGAGCGAAATAAGAACTATCGCCGAATAGCACCAGCCGTTTAAAAACAATATCAAAATAAAAGTCCTAAACTTTTTTATGTACTTCTAAGAGCTATATAAAACATAATGACGATGAATCCAGCGATTACTTAGTTCTTAGTATTTAATTGGTGGATAGGGCAGTTTAATATCATTAGCGCTGCTCATGGCATAAGTTGGCATAAGTAATATAAGTTGGGTAACCCTCAGCTGAGAATATTCCATCCCACGTTTAGCCTGACCCTTGTCTGTACAGTTTGTAATTTCCCTGGGTAAGTATTTCACGCCATAAATAACAACTATTTCACTGTTAAAATTTTTTTTAGTTTAAGTTCTCAGTGATGTAGTTGCATTATGGTCCACTAGGTGACAGACAAATCCAACAAAATGTAACAATAAAAATGGCACAGTGGGAATATTGTTTCACACAAAGATCACAAAGTATAAAAGTATCTAAACTGATTCACAATAATTGCTCATTGGCCTGCAGCGTGGCTGTTATGTAATAAAAATCTCAAATGGTACTTTTTTCCATGCTAGGTTAGATGCTGTAATGTTGCTCCCCATATTCCTTTTCCTAAGTTTGTTTACAGTTTATTCGCCTAGTTTAAATGCATCATCTTGAGCGTGTGCTGGTGACGTTTGTTTAACGTCACAATAAATGCAGCTGTAATTATTGCATTGCTGTAATATGAAACAGCCAGTCAGACTATTAATAATGGGTCTAATCGTAGTCCACACAAGAAAAGAGGACAAGGTCTGCTTTGTTTTCTGGAGGACCTCAGGGCGTAGATCTAAGAAAGTAGAGTGTTATTTCTCCATTATTTTTTAACCAGTGCACGGTTCAAATGTAACTCATTTGTAATTGGGCTATATGTTATCACTCAGGAAAAGGTTTTTTGTAACCTACGCTCATATTTGCTTTCACAGATCTTAAGTGTTTCAACCCGGGGACGCTTTATTACAACTTTTGTCAGGATCTGTTTTGTCTCCTCCAAAATTACGTTTGACACTGTCCCACCATAAACAGCCTGAAAGTAGACAAAGTAACAGAGGTATCATTAAAACATTAAAGACACCCACCCTCCTCACTTTATACTCTTCAAAGATATGCTTCAGTTTGGCAGTGAGTTGTTTTTCTTGAAACCAACCTGGTTTGCATAGTGATTATTAGAGCCAAAGAATTTCAAAGCACTTGTTTTTGTGGGCCTATATGAAGTGTTTATACTGATCTGATGGATTTATTTAACCTTGTTTCTGTACCACGCCAATCCCACAACCTTACGCTCCCTTTAAAAATTCGGTCCATTTTTATCATTCTTGTATTTTCTATAAATGATTTCATTTTAATGATCTTGCCTTAGTTCATAAAAGCTTATTGTCTGCTCTTCAGCCACATTTATAGTCCCAAGTGGTGTGAATGTAACCTGGAGGTCACTTGCGAACAAAAGATTTCCCCTTTTTGGATTTCCTCTAAATCTGGAGTGTTTTGTCCGTCTACTCCTGAATCACCTACTTGGAAAGGCTTTGAAACGTGTGGTTTAGGGATGAGTGTGGATTGTTTATGTATGCAGGGTGGGGCACAGCTCAAACTCGCTGTAAAAGGCATTGAACAACACAGGACTCTCTGTAAGATGTCCGTGCTTGTGGAGATACATCATCTTATCTTACATCTGGTAAAGGTCACAAACTGTGTTTGATTGTTTAAATAGACGTATTGTTTCATATTCCTAATGTAAGATGTTCTAAACATCTTACAAGGAATTAGCTCAGCAGTCAGCACACGTTTTACAACACATTGAATCCACATCATTGTGCATTTGTGGGACATGTAGGTTCAGGTCCCATCTACGTTATGTCATGATCCTATCTGCACTCTCTTCCCCCCCAATGGTTTCCTACCACATGCCCCTTTTAGCAAAAATATGCAAATTTAATACAAATTTAGTGACATCACACCGTCATCCCTGGTCATGAACATCAGATCCTAATACACTCAAGAAGTGAAGAGGGAAGCAGGGGTCATCAGAGGGCCAGGAATTGTGAAAGATCTCAGCTTCTCCACCAAATCACAGATCTCAGAAAGCACTTATCTCTGCTTACTATTCTTCTCAGTGTAGCTGAAGTGCTCTGCTCTCTAGGAATTGCCTGCCTTACTTACTTTCACACAGACAAATGCACACTTGTGCTCTTCTCCTCTCTCACATAAATTACACGGCCAAAACTCCACTCCACTTCATTGAAATCTGGGCATCACATCCTCTTGCTGACTGTGTAAGATGTGCGTACAATGCTGGTTCTGAAAGAGCATCTGTTTGGTGGGTTTCTTGGAAACTTTCTTTTCTGCAAAAGAAGTCAGTGCTTATTACTATGGCCTGACTTGTGGACAAACATTCTTATTTTTGAAAGCAGTTCATTGTATTATTTCCCGTTAGTTCCAGCGTCATGTTTTTGGAAAGGTTCTGCCTGTTTTTTTATGTAACTGAGAACATGCTGGATATGGAAAATTTATATTTATTACTGGGGTTGTCAATTTTATACCTGTTAAGCTAACTGATCCACACGGGTGGGCATGCATTTACTATGGCTGTTCAAAGTAGCCCCCTGTACACTCAATATTGCAAGGTTATGCATCCATAACCTTGTCTAAAACCATGTTTTGGTCTTTTGCAACTCTGAACCTCATTTCAGTTTTCTCAAAGAATGACCAAATTTGATGCAAGATCACATTGCATTCATACGCATAAGAATTCTTTACATTTGTCTGTTTTTTCGAACAGACGTTTTTCGAGTCATCATAAGTTTTGAAGTTATCCTGACAGTTAAGCTACAAAATACTATATTTTACTATACTATAGTTTCCTAAATTCATATATTGGATTAATTAAAATTGGATACAATGAAATGTATTGCCTTCAGTATATATTCTCTGTTGTCTGCTGCAGAACTCTTCATCTCATCAATTCTTCATCCCACACAGAACTGACACTTTGCATTCAGTTATGACACATGTAAAAACCGATGGGATTTTCTGGTGTTATGTTAAGTCACACCTGGCACAATGCTTTAGAACTGTTTAGGGAAAAATTGTTAAACTTTTTTTTTAAATTGTGCTCTGTTAATCATACAAAGCTATAATGTGCATAAGTTATATGGTTTCGTCTCTAACTACTATTTTTTGACCATCGGTTAACTGTTCTTTAACATTTACAATACATTTATATATTTGGCAGATACTCTTCTTGTGTTCTTGTGTTGTAAAAAGCTGTGTAGGGTTCCACAGAAGAAATAACAGCATATAAACTTTAAGTGACACAATAATGGCAGGATGAGGACTAAATAATGAGAGAAGCATGTACCGCAAACACTTGATTGATTGTATTTATAGAACAACTTGCCCATGTGCTGTTTATCTCTTGGTTTATGGCGATATGCATGTTAGTCTGTGAGAATGCGCAATACTGACAAGATGTTTTGGAGATACTAGGCAGCTGAGCAGGAGTTTGAATTATATGTATAAACATACAGCTAATTCGGGACACTGTTTTCATATAAAGTGTGAGACACTGGGGAGGAAAGTGGAGATGGATGGAAAATGGAGGAGTGGTTTGCACGATTTTCCCCTCACAGCTGTTATCTCTGTCTGTTTCTGTAGCATTTTGACTGTCATTTGTCTTAAGATGCCCTGCCCTGTTTATTTCTGAGTTTCTTTATTAGGAATTTTCACTAAATGTTTGTAGTGGTTTTGCTGATGATATGAAATTCAACATTGTGATATTGTGTCAATATTGTAAGTATCGACTTTTATATGTTCCTAATATATAAAATAATAAATAAATATATTGTGTTTATTCTGTGAAAAATCTTTAATTGTAAATTGTAAAACTTTATTGAGCTTTAGATATGTAAATAAAAATCTACTTCTACTAAAAATCTACTTAAAAGTGGTTGTTTGGTTGAGGCTATGTAACCTATATAAATTATCATGAGAAAGCTAGCCCAGTGCTAACTAATATAAAGGAGTAATAGTGCAAAAGGTAAATAAATAAATAATTTGTTTAATACAGGCTTTACAATGTAGTCAATGCAGAGGCAGCTACCCTACCAAGCTGCCAGTTGAGTCTATGCCACTGGGCATTTTTTGTGTAGTTTCCACACCAACATTGGAAAGGGCCAGCTAGCCATGAAGGCATTTTTACAGCAACAACGTAAAAGCAGGAAAAAAGGTAGAACACCCAATAGGTGAAAAAGACCACGTCAGAACCGGTGTCCCGCTCTGCATCACGGGTTCCACTCTGCTGATGTTGTAAAGGAAGTCGAGGGGGGGAATCCCAGCCTCAAGGCATCTATTCTTTCTCATACTGAGCGCTGAATATTTTGAAAGGGGTTTCTATAACTACCCTTCAGGACTGGGACATAATAGTAGCCAGCCAACACAGAACCTCAAAAGAGCCTGACTGAATATTTATTTATACTATATATTGTGTTGGGTGGGAGTATGAGAATGGAAGCAGGGATCGCATGCTAAAACAAAAACGCTTCTCACCTGTTTTGCGGGTTGACTGTTCAGTTGACCCTAAATAGAGGGACTGTTTGTGTTTTTTGGGTTTCATATTTCTATAAATTTCACATTTTTATACATTTCTGCTTTCCATTTTTGTTCGTTGTATAAAAGAGTTCAAACATTAACATTTTTCCTTGGTAATAATGAACACCTTTCCTTTAACCTCTTGAAACGTTCCTAGGCCTTCACAGGTCTTTTTGTGAGGTTTTTCTATTGTGTGTGTGCTCTTCTAACTTAGTTTTTGTGGAGTTAAGTGGTTATGACTTTTATCATATGTTTTGACTCCTTCCTCTGGGTTTTTGAGTATATTATTTAACAGCCTTTGTACAATGATGTAATGGTGAGCTGGGAAAAGGTTAACATGCATTCCACAGTTAACAGGTCTGAAGAGAACAGATAAACCCAGTCTTCCTTTACTACACAAGTCAGTATGAAGGACATCTGCACTGTTTCTCACAACAATACCTTTTTTAAGGTGCATTTATGTGATTAATATTCCAGGCTGAAAATATATCCTATTGTTAAATATAGCAGTAGATTTGTATGGTAATTTTGACACCCCCTGGGTTGTCAGTATTGATCTATCAGTCAGTATTGATCTGTTAAGGCCGGTTGATGTCATGATTATGTAAGATAATCCTATTAGAACAACAGAGATACACTGTTGGTTTTGTAAACCAACAACATCTAATTGAGTTCTCAGGAATATGTTCATTAAGGAATATGTTCAAAACTTTTGAAACTATGACCACAATACATTATAGATTTTAATTTCATTTAATCAAACCCTTGCCGTTGTTGCAGGACCATGTTTTACCAGTTGAGCTATAGAAATTATTAAACAAGATTTCATCAGAAGTAGGAAACTGTAGCTTCTGTTTCTGCTTGTTTGAAAGTACGTCACAGCTTATGTTCCCTCAGAAAACCCAAAGGCACAGGTACTCTTTGATGCGAAACCTCTGACTCCCAGAATCCCACTGCTGCCTGTTTACTTTTTGTCTCTCTGGCACATTCACGCCTGCTCCTCTAAAAGAAGGCGTTTTGGGTTTTGGCTGTAGCCATGAAGGCAAGAGGTCATCTTTGGTTACATGCCAGAGTTTGTGCAGGAATTAAAATACAAAGTTCTGGGAGAGTTATGGTTATTATCACGGGTGGATGGGAGAGTTATTTCTTTGGGCATCAAAATGTATGCCGAGTCGTGATCCAGTGGTGAACCATGCTGTCGGCTTCACACCTGCATTTGTGCTGAGCCCTGGGCTGTTGATACGAACTGTGTTTGAAGTATGTCAGCGTGAAAATGCCTTAATCTGATCCCCTTTGATTCATTTTGGAAAGCTGCTTTTGTTTCTTTACGGTTTTTGGATTTGTCTGAAAATCAAATCAATATTTAAAGGTGAACTTCCTCTTGTCAGGAGTTGAATGACTTCCTGTGAAGCTTTGTGCTGTCAGTTTAACCTTCTCTTAAACCCAGTTCAGGGAATCGGATTCATAGAATTACTGCATCCTGTTGCTAACATTTGTCTTCATTTAGATGCAGTTCCACATTTGCTTAACAAGGAAGCAGTTTTCTATTGAAATGTTTTTGGAACTTTCAGAAAGTCATGCTTATTTATGTGTGAATAACATGAGAGCTAAAAATCGGACTGTGGTGAAAAACACTGATATGAAACCAAATTTCCGGCCTCTTTCTTCTCCAGCAGGTTTCTGAAAAGAAAAAACACTACCCAAGAAAAGCCCTCCTTTCTTTTCAGTGGTGGGTAAAAACAAAATTGTTTCTAATTGACACCACATGTGGGGGAGTGTTCTGTGGTTGGATACCCACAGCGGACCCGCTTTCCCCCCCACACACACTACATCAGCTAATATTCTAGAGGCAACACAGAGGGAAATGCTCTTTCTTGCTATCTGACCCCTTCCCTCGAACCCCCAGATTTTACAAACTCCAGGCTCATAGAGAAAGCCGTGTGGTTCCCTGACGGCCACTCTCATCAGACCTCCCCACAGTGGGAAGGAGTGCGTGAGGAAAGAAAGTTCAGTGGGCAAGAGGAGGGGGTTACGGATGGAGTTGATGCATGAAGCCAGGGAGGTGAGTAAGGGCACGATGGACCTGTGCCAAAACAGGGAGGTCCAGACATGGGTCAAGTTAGTCTTAAGCAACATAAAATCTTGAGAGAACATCAAGGCTTTGCGTATGACCGCTTTGCAAGTAACGCTCTAGTTAGATGATATCCTGTGCACCCCTTTGCAAAGCCATGACCTGTTCAGTCTCAATATGAAGGTTCTGTTTGTTGATGTTGCGTCTGTTGTTTCACCGGCTGGTTTGCATAATGCACAAAATGCGTTATTGTTTAAACCCTGTTTGCTCTGTTACAGTCACTTACCTCCCACAATGAAGACGTGCCTGATCTATAGTTTGTGGATCAAATATTTGACATTATTCTCGAGTAAAATCCCATTAAAACATTTACATAATGCCAAGATGTGATCTCGGGATTGTGTTAAAGACTCTCAGGTCTGCCCTTTTGTTGCCAACAACTGCTTTTTCTACAAGGGTCTTGTTGCACGCATCAGTCTTTGGCAAGACACGGCAACTGTTGTTGCTGTTAGTGGATGTTTGTTGTTGTTTGAGAGCTTGTTGCCGAGTCTCAGAAAACAGGGCATGTTTTTGAGGCCGTGTTTTGGTCTGGATCAGCTGGTAGCCAGGCTACCTTTTAGATTCGATCGCAATGTTCCACCTGAACTTGTGAGCACACTCTGCTCAATTACCTCTAAACAAAACCGAGTCAAACTCAACCTTGCCTAGGCATACTATTATTTTGGGTTATTATATGGGTTCCTTCCTGTTACACACCATCTTACCCCCGCCAAATTCCCTGCACAAATGAACACTCTTGCCATTTCTGCTAGAGTTGATGGTTCGTGAAAGTTCAAATCTTGATCTTATCAACACTAGATGGCAACGTTTGGCTTCATTGATGTTGAATGCTGGACCCTACAGCATTGCCCTCATGAATTCTTTGGAGATCAGGGTATTGCAGGCAGGTAGCGGAAAAGGAATTGTAGGTCTACATCTATTATTTCATGGTAAATGTGACTGGTTAGTTTGTCATTGTTTTCTAAAGAATTAAAAAGTAGAGAAGTTACAAAAATATGAATTTCATTTATGGTGATCTGTGTATGTCTGTGGGGAGGGCGGACAACAAAAGTACAGTTTGTAATCATAAATATGTATGACATTTCATCCACCATTAGGACTTTTGCAAGCTCATGTACGTGTGAGAGAAGCATGTTATGAATAATGGAAAGGTTAGCAGGGTCTCTGGCATGCTGTTTGAAGCAAGCAAACCTACATGCACAGTGTATGTCCACTATGAGACCTCTGTGAGTGCAGGCAAAAGAGATGATGTTAAAGGCCTCTCTCCAGTCCCCCACTTCCTGCCTACTTTGTAATCTATGTGCGACACATTGCTTGCATTTCCTCCAAGTCACTCATTTAGTCTACTTTAAACACTTACCTTCATAAAATCCTTTGATTGTAACAGACCTGTTTTCCACCCCATTACCCTTTTTATCAGTTTCTCAATGTCCAGGCACCACTCAGCTTTATTTCGGCATCGTTTTCAAAATTCCTCAGATACTGGCAATGCTTTTTTTTTTTTTGTACCACCTCTGCAATTTTCCTTCTAGTTGACGTTTCTCTTTTTGGGTATTTCATGGGGGGGAAAGGTTTGATCATGTTTCTTGTCTCCTAGTGGAATTTCAGCTTGGTAGGTTTATCTGTGAAAGCTGTTGACAGAGTCCAGTATCCTGAGGAACCAAAAAATAGCTGGTACAAGTCTGAACAAGTCAAATGGTCATTACAGCAAAAATGGAGTGAATGACTCAAGGGCTTAAAAATGACATGAGGGCTGACATGTCTCACGTTGCCATTGACCGCTTGGCTTGACCCTAAAGATTTAACAGTGTTCCAAACACTTGTCTGCGGCAGCACGCAAGAAACACTTCCCCAACTGCAATGGAAACCTGCTTCTGTCTTACAGTAACCGGTACAAAAATGTCTGTCTCATGGCTGTCCTTTAGTAAGGAAATGTTTTGTTTAATTCTTCCCTCCGCACACTTTTCCTTGGTGGTGAGGATTCATTATAGTGGTTTAGGCAACAAAGGCCTTTGGACCCCCACACACATTTGGCAGGGCAGCTGTGTCTTGGCATGGAAAATGAAATGCATGAATCATGTTCTCTACTGCTGTGGCCAGTCAGGTTTTGACAGCTGGGCCACTATACCCATGCCCACAGGAAGTGTTTTTGCACAAACACTAGTCTTCTGCTGAGAGGCAGTCAAGGCGTCAGAGTGAAACGGGGTAGACAGACAGGTTGGCATGGGCCCAGATGGGCCTCAGCTGGGCCAAATTCTGTCATTCTTTCTGCAATGCTTTACATTAGTGCCACTGGGTGCATGCCGCTCTTCACAGAGGGAGCAACAAATTGTACACAATGACCCACCAGTGCTCTTTGTGTAACAAACTGGCCACATTTCTTCCATTCTGTACCTGTACAAGCTTTTAAATTGTGTATAAGTTTAACTCCAGAGTTTATAATTGTTCCCTTTCTTTTGTCTTAACATGTTTAAGTTTTTTTTGGAGGACTTTTTTGGCACACCTAATAAACATTATGACAGAATAATCCCCAACAGTTTAAATGTTTTTATTATTTTTTTTTATAGTCTGTTTTTGTGGTTGTGCATACACTGCATTCCATCAACACAATCATACTTAAACATAAACAAACCCATCCACATAGTGTTTTGTTGGTCACTGTGGTTTCAGCATATTTATGAGTTTATTGGGATGGTGTGGAGGTCAGGGACTCCTAGAGCATCCAGTTCCTCCCTTGTGGTCATGTCTCTGAGTTTCCATTTGTTTCTCCCAACCTGGTTTTGCTACTGAGACTAGCCATACATTTTTTGTCTAGCCTGTTCTCGCCGTGTCTTACCACTGTGATTTGCAAGAGCCTTTAAAGGGGCAGTTGTGGTCTACTGGTTAAGGAGTTGGCTTGTAGTCAGTAGGTTGCTGGTTCGATTCCAGCACCGGCAGATAGCAACTGAAGTGCCTTTGAGCAAGGCACCCGACCCTCGATTGCTCTCCGGGTGCTGCAGGGATAGCTGCCCACTGCTCCGGGTGTGTGTGTTCACGACTTGCAGTGTGTGTTCACTCCTCACAATGGATGGGTTAAATGCAGAGGTCACATTTCGGTTATGGGCAACCGTAACTGACACACATGTCACTTTCACTTTTTCACTTTTTTCACTAAAGCTACAAATCATCTGTTTATCAGGAGGCTGTCCCCATTATCCCAATGTCACTCTCTCTTTTGGCTCAGTTCACTCTCATTTTTTGACACAGTTTGTGCCAAGACTCTGAGGTATATTGGGGCAGCCAAATATCTGTGTTTAGTTAGCTGATAACCAATGCTAAAACTGCAGATTCAGAGGAAGTAGCAGTGTGGCCCACCCTGTGAGACTGGCAGAAGGAGCTGTTTACAAGCATCTTCCTGCATTTCCTGTTCCCTGTCTGGTAATGAACTTGTTAATAGACTTCCAACATTACGCAAACATACCCATTAAACTTCACTAAATGCAGACACACATACACAGAACATTTGTGATTTATGAATTTTGCCTGCCGTTAACTCCTTAGTGCAAAATAAATCACAATTGTTATGAATTTTCCCCATTCTTGCGGCTGGGGTTGGCTGAAGAGATACAGATAAACATGAAAAGAAAAATGAGTGCCCCTGTTGAGATATTGACATACTTCAAGAGCTTGATTCTTGCAGGCATCTTACTAATTCTTGAGGGTTTTACCAATAAATTATTGTATCGATTATATCTGCAGCTCTAATTTAGAGCCCTGAATCTATTCAGTAGGTCTTTGTCATTTTTTTCTGTTCTTCAATATGCAGACAAAGTTACTCAAACTTGGAAACCCTACTGATAAATTGTGGCTTCTACTTTTGTTTAATAGTTTAGCCATCATTGTCTTAGAGCAAACAGAAGAGATAAGGCAGCATCTGAAGAGGAGAGGGTGGTGCTTTCTGTACGGAAACCCCATCCACTGCTAATCCTTTCAGACTGGCCAAAGTCATGCCAGCTGTTGCTGTTTGACTGATTGTAGAAGTGATGTGAAGTCACTGGAGTTCACCAAAAGTTCCAGTTTCATGGTGGATATAGCAAGTGACCAATCAGTTAGATAAACATGTTTTTGCTTGTGTTTCAAGTTATGATGGGAACATGATGGCACAGTTTTCAACAAACTCCATTTTTCAGATTGATATGACATCCACAGTTGTTTTTATGGGGCTTCAAGGGCATTTCAAAGGTTTGACAGGGTATTGCATTGCTTAAGTGTGTTGTTTACTGCCTCATCTATATGGTATGTAAGTCCCAATTACATAATACATTGAGACGTACCACATTCAGTTATGTATTTTCTGAAGTATAGAATACAAAAGTATATTTCCCTTGCCCAAAGCATCTCATAAAGAGTCAATCGATGTCAGATTACTAAATACACAGTTTATGAAAGTTTAGAATTATGTGGGGTGTCTAGTATAGCAGGGACAGATTTTGGTTTTAACCCAACAACAGCAAGCATGTTTCATGCATTAGTCGTCTTTTTTGTATTATTATTTCATTTTTAACACATTAGAAAAGTTAAATAAGACATGCCAGTGCATAATAGATGTGTTTCGGCTTCTTAATGTGTTATATATTTAATGCTGTTTCTAAAGAATCCTTGTTCACATTTCCATAACATTGTACAATAAACAAGCCAACCACCAGATGAATACGTGTTTACATTTCAATTTGTAATATTAATGCTTTTCTTCTCTATTAAATCAAACTGCGTAAGTGTTTTCCACAGCCCGTGAGGAGTTTGTACACACAATTTGCAAAGTGTGCTGGCTGCCGCCAACAATAAGGGAATTGTTTAATGTGCGTAAATGTCATTGATCTGAGTCTGGTGGACAATTGAGTGGCGTAGCCCTTTTTTCTGACTTGTTTTGGTTAATCAACCACCCTTTTGTCAGCTCTTGAATGCTTTCAGTGTTTATTCAAGGCATCCAAACTTTTGAACTCAGCTCTTGGTTTGTCATGCGAATGGGTCTCCCTGACGATTTTCAACCTCTGTGTTTTTCTTCAAGGAGAGTTTACTACAGGTGAGGGAACAGACATTTTTTGGCATCCATTTCAGTACTTTGTTACTATGGTACTGTTTTAATAGGTTTGGTTTTTGTACTTGCACTTGGCTGGACTCAATGTTTATAGTGTGGGGTTTTGCATTCCTAGATGGAACTGCAAAGCCTTGGAGGCCAGACTGCTGATTTTAAGTGGTTTACTTGTTTTTTGCTCACATTTTTCTCCTTGTGTCATTTCGCCCACTTAAAAGTCACTAAATTTATTGCAAAGAACAGGCCAAAATAATAGTTCATGCCATTATACATGCTGAAGCAGTTTTAGAAATCACTTCTTTTCCTTAATCACAGCAATCCCCCTTATTCCTACTTGTCACACCTGTGATGCACACAGCATTGGTTATCCCTGTTACTGAGTAGCACCAGCCTACCATCTCTGTGTTGTCATGTTCAAGGCCTTCACTTTGTTCTGATACTCACAGTGTTCTGGCAGTCCCAGCCTCCTGAGATCAGGGGCAATGTCAGAGCGCACTCAGCACTTCAGAAGAGGTCACTGTTTTATTCACAGAGGTGGAATATATGAACAATTTATTTATTTTTTCATGTTAAGTAATAGTCAGATTTTCTTCTGTCACATGATAGTTGAGTCTATGTAATTTAGTTTATTTGTAGTAAGTTTAAGTAAGTTTGACTTATGATTGACTTTAATGTACTTACGATGAATTAAACTTAACACAGAAGATATTACAGTTGTATATTTCTGAGATGACAGAGTTGATGAAATACTTAGGGTAGGCAGTCTCAGAGAGGCAAGCAATGGCAATCTATTTCTGAAATCATAAATCCCACCCCTCAGAGCACTCTCTCAAGCCATAATCTCCTCCATAACACATGAACCGCTTCAGTTTGACAGGCAAGTAGGACATTTATCATTGCAGTTGGGCATGCACTGCTATTAAATGTAAATGATTACATTTGGGCTTGCACAAGGGGTGGTTCACACCATAGTGTTCATTTAAAAAAGTGTCTTCCGTTGCTCTGAAAATTGACAGTCCTGTCCCAAATGCATGTCATTGGAGTTGATGTTGCTATGTCAGGCCTAACCAAAGAGATCCTAGTAATATTTTCACATTGCTAATGGAGAAGAACATTCATTGTAACAGAAGGATTCTCCAAAACACCTGTATATAAAACTCTCTTTAACTCTCTTAAATACTTTATTCTGATTGGCCAGTCTGATCATACAATCTCAGTAATTTCTCAGTAATCACTGGCCGCACATCCAGAGATTCACAGATGCTCATTAAATGTCACATAGTAAAATCATAGCTAATAAAATATGACGTGTGAGGAGACTTGGATAAAACCGCCTTCTGACTGTCTGATTTACTTATATTGCTGTGATGGGTAAGAATTTGGCTGTGCCAAAGCACATAAAATCTTCAGCAGCCTACTTGTAGTTGCTAATGTCTGCTTAAACCTAAAAGAAAATCCTACTTTTCCTACAGGCCATCAGTGGACTTTCCAGTTTCCAGATACCTTTCCTCAGAAGGACAAGAAGCACGGGGAGGGCTCTGTTGAGGAGATGCAGCAGAAGTTCATGGAGGGCGAGCGTCAGAGGCAGAAACCAGATCCCAGAAGAGGTGGAGTTACTGAGTGGTTTGGCCTGTAGATAGACAAGTGTTGAATGAAGAATGACTTCAGAGAGAGAGTAGCTGAATGAAGAATGTGCTGTATTGTAGATTATGTATTTGTGCAGGAAGAGCCATTTACAGTGATGTGACTGGCGTCCATAGAGGGCCGTTTGTAGTGATCTGATCTGACTCTATGGAATGTAAGACTGCCTTCAAGAGAAGGCTTGAAAATCCATTGCTCCCCTAGAACTATGTACTGTGTCAGAAAGAAGTAATGTCTGTATTGCAGACCATCACTCCAGAGCCTCTGACATGCCATGAAATTCATTCAGGTTATGTTCCTTTCCCACACATCTTAGGAACTTTCTTGACTAAAGGGGTTCGTGCAAAGTTTTTGGGCATGCAAGATTTTCCTTCAAGTTCATCCAAAAAAAAATTCTTCGGATTGTTTATGAACTCGTTGTGGTAAAAAAGTGATCTGTTGAAGTGGTTAATTTCTCTGTGAAAAATAATACCATTAACAGTGTTCCTGATGGTCTTTTAAAAAACTGCGTATTTCAGTCTCAATAAAACAGTACAACATAACTTGTTTTTCTGTATTTTCAGCTTTGTTGGCTTTTTTGTAACCTCTGAAGTTAGCCATTCCCCACAGATGTGTTGGATAATTGCTTGCCAATGCTCATACCAGAGAGGCTTAACTCACCCAGCCAACCTGATGTTTGCCAGAGAGAATGTCGATATTGATAACATTTGCTCACTGTTTTGTGCTTGAACAAGTACCCCCTGCATTGCAATAAAACAATTTGATTTAGCAATTTGATTTAATGCCTTGTAACAAAGCAGCTGGACAACAAAGAAAGAAACCCTGGAGTTTTGTCCAGTATCCTCATTGCTTGAATGAATAAGGAGAACCCACGTTATATTCGGGAAATCTTGCAGTGGTTGCCAAGGTTGGCCCCATCAATCCCAGCATCCCTCCCCACAACAGCCCAATCAACTCCCTTTCTCCTGCCCAAACCTTATAAAAACATTGAAACACAATGCATTTCACTCAGTTTTACACACACAGCTGGCACTGATTTCCTTATTTGTTCACATAATGTTCCTTACACTGATATTGGCCATATTTTGCTCAGTTTAGGAACCCTTGTTGAACATACAGTAACACAGTAATATTGGTCGTGGTCTTGGATTAATGATTTATTTTAAAGTCACACTTCTACTGTTAATAAATAGAAAAAAAGCTAGAATATATCAAGTGTGTGAAGGGGTTGATTTGAGAGGTTATGGGAGAGGCACCACCCATAGACATCTGCTAAAATATTTTTGAGGTACCCCTGGCTTAGGGTTGGAAGACAAGATGGATCATCCGTCTGCACACGTGTTCCCTCTCTCCCCCATCACATCTCTTCTTCAACATCTCATGAAATGGAAAGTGTGAGCTGTGTTCCCCGTGCGTTGATCGAAAGCTAATGGAAGAGGGTTGAATATTTAACACTCTCTTTGCTTTTCCTTTTGATTCAGGTTCTTGTAAGAAAAGTGGTATGACCTTGTTTCATTTTTTTAAGCCAAGTTTGGAGCTGAAATGACATCATTGGCTTAAGATAGAAGGAATTGTACGGTGTGCACGCTGCAACATAAGATTGACTACATTTCATTCATACTTGAATTATACTGTCACTGTTGTGGGTGGGCTGTCTAAGATATAAACCAACACAATTTCACACAATATTGTTCAAAATGCATATAATATTTCAAAATGCTTTATATAGTGCATTATTATAATTACAAAGGTGTTAAATTTAGAAATTAAGTATTTTATCAGTAATTTATTTCCATTTAAAAAAGTTTTGCACCCTCTGAGAATTTTTTTAAAATGTTTTCACTCCGATGAGATAAGGTTGTGGGATATTTTAATAAAAAACTTCCATAGAGACTTTTTATGCTACGCTTCGTATTCTCCTTCTAAACGCAAAATGGCAAGTCATGCCATTTAACCTTTGTTTTCAAGTGACAATAAAGTCCAAACATTCTGGAACTATTGGGGACCATAGTTCCATCTCATTATTTGTTTATTAATTCCACATTTTTATCTTCTTATAGTTGTGCAAATTATCATCTGTATGCCAGAATTTACCTGTAGTGCCTACTAAGTAGTGCACTCCTAAATATACAGTATTCTGATGACCTATTACAATCTCCACTGTAGCTTTTTTCTTTCTTTCTGAGAAGCAAAATTTATAAAAACCATCCAGATAAACTAACCTTTTCAAAGTTATGAATGTATTGTGGTTATTGTCTATTTAATAAATGTGTTCTTTTGCAAGCATCCTGTGTGGTCTGCTGTTTCGCACTATAATGGAGGCCCATGATGTCCCCTGATAATAAAATGTTGTCATTCTTGATTCATGGACGTGGCTGTTTTTCAGTGATACTTAGGCCTTGGAGAGACACATCTGGGTCTTTCAAATAAACATTATCTTTCTGCAGCTTAAAACCAAGCAAAAGTTATAGCTGACCAAACAACTTTTGACTCATTTGAGAATTGGATATTTTGAGATTTTTTGAAAGTGTTGAGAACGTAAGGAAATGTATTGACACTCCTTTAGTTCCAGGGCATGTTGATGCCTTTGGGTGTTCGCCAGCAACGGAAGTTACAATAAATTCTCTACCTATAAATAGCTGTGAAGCCAATCTCAAGAAAAGCCAGCACACACTACAAATGTTCGAGCATCAGAAAGGTATTCATTAGGACAACCAGGAAGAGCAAGAGAGTTGGAAAGGAGCCACAGACATTCCTGAATCCCCCAGGTTGCATTTGGTTCATTTGAGCTTGGCTAGTGCACTCTGTCACCCCACATTTTCTGTGCTGGGTTAGTGCACAAACAGCAGTGTTTTAGCCCAGCAGGAGACTCTGTAAGTGCCTTAATGCACAGCTGTATTTCAACGTTGTGCAGATGGGGAATCACAGATTATGTCCACTGGTCTGTATTATTCATATACATAGTATTTAAATGAAGAAAGCAAATGACCTTGCTCCTTATGGATGGAGTGTATAATGTAAAAACCTGGCTTGTAAGAGATATGGTAGATTTTTTTATATTGGCTCTTTCAGCACTCAGTCAAACCTACAGATAATGCCTTTTAGTAACTTTGTAGGCTTTTTGCCTCTATTGAGGCAGGATAATAAAAAGTAGGACAGGAAATAATCAGGAGTGCGGTGGGGGTCAGTAAATGACCCACACTGAATTCGAACTTGGGTTGCTCAGAAGCTTCTCTGCACAGCATGTTGCAGAACATGGACTGCTGCCCAAGCAATTTCAGGCAATGATGTCTCAGTTTTCCAAGACTTTCTGCCCCAGGGACTGTATATTTGTATCTAAAAAGACTTTTGAGTAGTTGGTTCACCTTAAACTGCATTTTACTCAATTGGCATAGAGCAAGGGTGAAAGATGCTCAGATTAGCATGCACCATACAGAAATTGGTCAAAATAGAGAAGGTACATAAGCATTCTCTGTTCAAGGGACAAGTGGGTCTCCAGCCCTGTGGGCCTGTAGAATTGGTTTCACCTCTTGCACTAAAGCGACGACCGTGTCCAAGTTATAATTGTGCAGACATGTCAACCCAACCCTTTATGTTTGATAATCACTGAGATTTTAGTATCCATGCCATGAAGTGTCCTCTCATTCTGTTTATGACCCTATTACTAGTCAATAAACTTCACTGTTTACTGTCCTGGACTTATAAACATATTGTTTAACATTTTAACAGTTTTAAATCAGTTTTATCATTTCAGCTCATTTTAGCTACTAGTGCTAGCATATCCTTAACATTTTAACTAAACATCTAAACATAGACTTTTTTACAAAATTGTGGTATATTTGTTGCACATTTCAGCACAGAAAATATGAACCATCAGGTACATCCAGGTACATTTGTTCTCATCTGTATCATTGTGACATGCGTTATTGCATCCAAATGGAGACATTGTTTTGTTTTAGTTTAGATATTTCTTGCATAGTGCTGTGCCCTAGAGTGTCAAAGAGGTTCCCCTGACACTCTATTACTGCTTATCTGCAATCAACAATGCATACATTCTGGGTGGTCTTTGTCCAAAGCTGCTGTTTAAGACACATTTGCATTTTAAACAATCTAATAATAATAATGAAACTTAAAGGAGTGTTGATGTGCTACAGCATGTGGACTCACAATATGCTCCTTTGAAATACATAATCAATGAAACCAATACAGATGAAAATCATTTAGACAGTGTTTATTCCCCTTGAAGAAACTGGCAAAGTCTTTCTATACATGTTTCAATTAGGTGGTGCTAAACCAAACAAATGTGCCACATCTTTTGTCATTTTTGGCCTTTCTAAAAAACGCCTTGATGTGCTGACAAAGTATGTCAAAGAATTTAGGCTCTCAAACACCACATTGATTCTTGTGGGTTTCAAACTAGGTATTTCAACATTCCACCTTTATCCACAAAAATAGCAGGGTGACTCAAGAATTTAGGCATTTGGAGAACTTGAAAGGTTAATTGAATTACATCATTTGAAATATTAGTGTCTGATTGAGTGATATCACGCAGGAAGTACAATAAATGTTTAAGGATTACTTTTTGAGATTCTTAAACGTCTGAGAATGCTGTGGTTTTTGATTTAATGGATATGTGAGGCCCCCTCAGCCTTGCTTGCTGGGAATAGTTTAAGCAGCATTGCATTGTTAATCACTAAAAGAACACCCAAACAGTCTCACAACGGCTGATCTCATTCAAGCCAATAGGTGATTGGAATGCAAAACCCCTCAAGAGAATTTCATGTGTCGAGGTGTTTTTGAAAGGGCCGCTGTGTGAATCGTACATTGTTTGAAACCTCAGCCAACCTTTTGCTCAGAGGAAAACTTGTGTGCTGGTTTTCATTTGAGTCCAGCATACTACTTTTAACCTTGAAGCCGGCCTGACTCAAGTCAGAGGCACAGACTGGTGCTTACACTGGACTGTTTAATTGACACTCCATATTATTGTTACTTGTTTGTTGTATGTATGTGGCATTCAGTGTGAACACAAAGTAAGATTTTCATTGCACAGGGAAACTTGGTTTCCTCATTTCTTGGTTTCCATTTCTTGGTTTCCAACAAACACTTTGACTACTCCAATATGTGTGGCCTTAACCTGCGGTTATCTGTATGAGCATTTTTGTTTCTCTGAGAGGCATGTGAGGTGATGGGAAGACCCAATGGGTTGGGGGGAGGGAGTGCCAAAACAAACTTGATTGCATGGGTTCTGACCTTTTAACCCATCTTTTAAATGTCAAGCAGGCAGGAAGGGGAGGCGTCAAGGGTCATGTTGTCTTTTAAGACGAAAGAACGATGGCTTGGCATGACACCTCATGCAGATCCTGGATAATTCAAATCAATATGATACAAATCATTGCCAACTCCTAATCTTCTGTTTGTGGACAGAATGGTAAAAAAAGTGGTGGTTCTAATCAAGAGCTGCCATTTCTCAATTTCACACAAACTCTATCCACAGTTGTATTTTGTTTAAAACAATCATGTGTTTGTTGATAAGTAGCAGACAAAAGGGAGTGGGGAAATCAGATTTGTGTGTGTCAGATAGAGAGATGGAGAGAGAGAAAAGTAAGAGAGAAAATGTGCGATATGGAGGGGCATCCTGTCTTCACTGCTGGAGTGGTATGGTCTGGATTATTTTGCAGCTGATACCTTGAAAGAGGCAGGCGCAGTGGCGAGTCGAGTTAGCGGCAAATACCCGCGGCACAAAAATGAATCTTCCATTGGGAGGTTTTAGGCTTCAAAATGGTTTCCTGTGACGTCGATTGCATGTTTGATTTGTGCTTTTTATTCTCCAGGGAAGGAGAATCTAGCACGGTTTCATTTCCGCTCACCCAACAGCCAGCATAGAGTTGGCAGTGAGAAGCCCAGGAATTGTAAAGACAGATTTTCCTCTACTGTTAGAACCACATTTTCTCTGTGTATGTTTCTGTAGCAGTTCCAAGATTTGCACTGCAACTTGATGAATTGTTCCTTATAATTGGACTGTTATTTGGCGGCTGTGGGGGGTTCGGTGTGGTTAAAAAAACAAAGGAAAAAAAAATCACAATTCTTGGCTAGGGCAAAACACCTCAGTACTAATTGCGCACAATGGACACTGGATGGGAAATGGTTGTAGGAAAATTGAATCCAGGTTATGTTAGTTCAGCTGGCACTTTGTTGTGTGAGAAGCCATGCATTCCCTGGTGTAGGCATACATGCCCAGGAGTTAGCGTCAGCTCTGTTGTAGTTGGAGTGAGTCGAGTTCTCAAAATCGGTTTGGTTTCCATGAAAGCTCACATTTACTATCCTTCACACGTCAGACATAGACAACACACTAAGGAGTCATCATTCTATCCCGACATCTTCAGGCAGATGGTCAGATTGTGAGCTGTGGGAGCTGTTATAAACTAATGTAAATACTGTAAAGAAATTTATGTAAAAGTTTAAAGGTGGACATTTTATAATGTAAAGCCTATTTCATTATCACATTTACAGGTAACACCTGGAGAGCTTTAATGTGTCAATTGTTTCTCTTAGATAATAACAAGATTAAATGGAGGTCCAGTAGAGATGTTGACTGAAGCCTTCTGCTTTCAGATTTTCTCCTGTAGTAAAGGCCACAGTGATCCTATGTGTCTCTGCTAGTTTCGAAAAAGTCTAAGAAACAGCGCTAGATTTGCAGACACAGAACTCTGTAAACAGATTTCAATATAAACTCATGAAATTCTTTATATGCTATCCACATTGGTGTTATAAATCTATACTTTTACTGAATATTATTTATCTTTTGTTTATGTGTTTCTGAGAAAAACAGCCCCTGCATAATTGTTTAACTGCATGTTGTTATTACAAATATGCTTGGCTTGGTTTTATCTGCATTTAAGTTTAAAGGGGTGATTGAATAAAAACAGCAACAACACCAGATTGTTGATGGGTTTTAATTTAAAACAATTGTTTATTTTGTGTTTTAGAGAGTTAAAAAGACAAGATGGTGGTATATGTATCTTATTATATTACATACTGACCACACTAAAATAATTAGCACTTTTATTTACTTGAGTCCAGCATGGAAACAATGATGGAAGTTCTTAGGTAGTTAGTAGGTTTAAATATTTAAAGGAATGAATGTTCTTTACCCTGTTATTGTGAGACAAGAAAGCATTTTTGGTACAGCCAAGGAGATCAAACATAGTGGCCTGTTATTTAATGTTTTTGTAAGTGAATCCTTGACTTTTAGGCTCGGTAACAAGAAAAGGAAAAACAGCTTTAGCTACGCTCATCTGAGGCCAAAACAAGGCATGTGACCAAACATTTTCTGCCTCTGGGGGTGTCCTGAGTTTGGTGTTCTGTACAAACATTGGCATGGCCCTGTGTATTTCTGCTTTTTGGAGGGCAGACAAAGGGAATGTGTCCATCTAGTCTCAAAGCAAATCTTTGGTGTTTACAAAAAAGACCACACAACAACATCATAGCAGCTAAACTATTTGTAATTAAAATATATATTTTTCCCTTCATATTTTATCCCCATGATGTCTTAATTTGGACAATAAATCCATCTGTTCTAACTGAAGTTTTTTTTCCCACTAGCCCTAAAATGATTTCACCAACTACCTTAAGAATATGTGAAGGTTTCAAGTGTATCTTTTTTGTTATAAAGGAGTGTAAAGGAGTTTTTGTTATCATCAAATGTACTGTATGATAACTTTACAATATAGTTACAATGATAGAAAAAAGAGAGTATGTAATGTATTTTTACATTATTTAAATAACTATACATTTAAGTATAGCTCAGTTTCTGGTCTAGTATGCAACTCACAGAATCTCCATTCTTAAGCTTAGAATCTGCCAATTGCATGAATGTATAAATATGGATTAATATAAAAATAAAAAAATAATAGTTTGCTGGTATTAGCTTAACAATAAGCTAATGGCTCAAACACATTAAAATAAATCATAAGTCACAGTTTGTGTGTGTAGCGCACTAGAATTGCTGCATATATGGAACGTTTCAGATCAATCACTTACATTAGTTAGATGTCGTGGAAAAACAATTGGATAAGCCTAAATCCAGCCAGCCAAAAATATAAGCCTGAATCCTGCCAACCATGTTACATGCTTGCAGTCATAGTAACCGTTCATGTGTAATTTTTCTCGCGATGAAGCTACGTGTCATATGTGGACTCATATGATTCAGCCCTACCATGTAAGCAGATTGGACAGTGCTTTTAAACCTCCCTCCCTCTACTTTTACAAGAACATTAAACATTTAATGGGGGCAAAAACAATGTAAAATAGTACTTCCTGTACTGCAATGTTTTGCACACCATTAAATGTGAAGTCATATAATTGTGAATTGGCAAATGGGTTTGTCTTTCTCCACGCAGAGTATAACTTAACCCTGAATATAAAAATCAGTCATCAAATTTCTACCAGCATCATAGGATTCAGACCATATATTTCAAATAAATGATTTTTGTTTGCTGTTTGCAAATAACAAACACTTTTTGTACTGTGCAGAGGAAAAACTGAGGTGAAGTAGTCTAGAAAATGCTAGTTGTCAAATACTTTATAGTTTTAATGAGTTTTCTAAAGTAATACAATCACAGACCATTGTTCATTCTTTATTCAAATCAAATATGGCCACAAGCCAATAACAACAAATGTTGGTTATGTTTCATTACTAAACCATTAAAACATTTTTTGGACTTTGTCCCTTGACTTTCATTTTAAGTGCATCGCTAATTTTTTAGTTACCAAACTATTGTTTTCTATTAATCAACATTATGCCACAAAATCTGTTGAATAATCTTTAGTTGAAAAATCATTAACTTGAATCACAAATTATATATTTTTTTTATGCTTGGAGTTTTCTCTAATACACCAAATCACACCAAAAATCACCTTTCCAAACTGGAAATAGCACCGGACTTGATATTTTTTGTTGATATTTGAATTGTTTCATAATATGCCTTTTTTGCAATGTGACGCTATATGAACAGGTTAGGTGTGGTTTGCAAAAGACATCATGGAAATACTGTACCCATCTTTCTGGCTTTCTTAAGCGCAGAGGCTATATCAATTTACAATACATTGACCACATCCATGATTCCTAGAAATACCCATTAGAATTCCTAGAAAAAGGTTTGCAGCTGTCTATCTTTAAAGGGGGTGTGGTGGACAGAGTAGCAGTTCCAGTCTAATATTGTGTTGTTTTAAACTAAAACAGATTATTGACCCCACACATGTCAGTCTGGTTTTCCACTTTTCTTTTGTTCATTAAAAAACCCAAAACTAAAAGTTTGTAAAAGTTTTAAGGTCACAAAATGAGGAAATCTAACATTGTGCTTTTTAAATTATTGCCAGACTTTGTTGTAATGTAGTAAAAATAGGTCAAACCTAAAAGGACAGCATGGTGCATGCAAGCGTTTCATGCACTCTGACCAAGCTTTTAAACCTGTAAAACGATTACTCTCTAAATATCTATTTCTGGATATATTACTCATTCTATGGCTGTAGTACCATCCTCTCAGGGTTGCAAATAAAAATCGTAGTACTTAGTGTGCTTAGTACACAACTTGAAAGAGTAGAGCAAAGTACTAAATTAGTCATTTTGAAGAATATACAGATTGCACTTTTCCAATTACAATCAATGGAGACCAGAGATTTCAAAGACATTTCCATATGTGTTATATTCCATAACCAAAATGTAAATTCACACCATTGTGTAAGCAATGTACAAATCAGTAGAACGAGTGGTTTTGATCAACCAGAATTGTTTCCTACTGGTTTTGGAAAGAGAAGTTTATTTTTTCATGAACCAAATGAACCAGATTCCCGTTTTCCATATATTCAAGAATGTATTTAATCTTTTAGAACAGCAAGGGGACAATAATAGATCTGCAATAGTATATACTATACTATAGTATATACTATAGTATATATAGTATATACGTAGCTGACACAAAGACAAGAGTTATTTGTGCTGCAATGTAAAAAATTGCCATTGTTATAGGAATTCGGTTTACACAGACTGATCCTCATTGTCTCTCATGATCGAGGTCTGGGATCAAGAAAAACACGGTCCATGTTTGGACAGTTGCCATTGGGACACAAAGCAGATCAACACACCAATGGCCTTACATGGTCCTGTCTTTACAAATACATTTGTCGGAAGGTTACAGCAAGGCAGCAGCTGGTGGGATTTAAGTCTTTTTCATACTGTAAGATCGCCGGAGGGGTTTTGTCCTCATTTTAACCCAACCTGAGTTGAGTAACAATTCTCCATGTTTGGAGGTGATGTTCTCTGTAAGTCATGGAGATAACAAGACATGGAGAAATGGCCCGATTCTTTTCATACACTGATGAATTGGAGGATAAGTATCTTATTGATATAGTGTCTTATAGTTACATGGAACCAACTGACCTCATTATTTGATCATTGGCATTATTAGAAACAATTTAATGACTTTAATGACTTATTTTGTGTGGTTAAACACGTACACAAAGAGTCATTCAGTTAACTTTTCAATCATGGCGATGTAGTCTATCACGCCGGTCTGTGTGAACCACCTGTCACTCTGTATATCCTTTTAAAGAACATCTATGTTACAAAAGAGCTATATAAGTTATTTTAAACTGAGATGGGACATGTTTACAATAGCTTGAATATGCAATATAAAATAGTTGTTTAAATAGTGTATTATTTAAATATAGCAGAGTAAAAATTCTGGTTCTGAATATGATTCAAAGCCCATCAGTGCTGAAGAAATGTGTTCTACATTTTATCATAGTTACATAGTTGATGTGTAATTGTAAATGTCTGTTTGAACAGCTTTGTCGTTTTCAGTGGCTACTAAGATAAGTTTGAGAAAACTCTGGGTTTTCAATCTGAGGAAAGTGAATTGTTTTTAGCTGTTTTTATCACCATGGTAACCTACAGTACAGGACTCACCCTGGAGCAAATATATATTTTTCCTGTGTAAAAGATCACAAACTAAAAATTTGCTAATTGTGCCAAAAAATGGTTACAGCTGTTACAAAAATGTGTAATTTTGAAACAC
>JBAJNP010003108.1:31912-42062 GCA_036877545.1 Yasuhikotakia modesta | reverse complement strand
ATTTAACAATAGTAATAATGTTTGCGTTGCGATGGGAGCGCCACAATATAGACATGATGTCTTGCTTGAGACACGTAGATGAATTCTTTATTAGTGTGCGAGTTGTGACCTTTTAACTGGTCATCTTAGTTACCTTGACCTTTTCAGGAAGAAGAGTATAAAAGTAGCTATACTGTGTGTTGCTAAAGTTTAGAAAAAGGCACTAAATTATCCAGAAAGGAAGAACTTCCATGTTTTTGACCTTTTTGGCTGATAACAACTCGCTGTCCCAATACAAATTGAAATAATTTATGGTTTGTGACGGCTGACAGCCTTTGTCTACCACTCTGGCCCTCCTCCTTGATTAGAAAAGAGACTCGTCACATTTATCTTCTCTCTCAGCTTTGCTCTAAACCTTTATACTTGGTTTCTGAGTGCCTGGTGCAGGAGAGACAGACGTTTCCTGATGTTGTGACTACTGCTAAATTACGTGCCTCTAGATTTTAACGCTTGTTTAGAGATGACTAATACGTCCTATTTTCTTCTCAGCAATCAATTGAGGGTCTAAGCTTTGGTAACGATTTGGGCTTGGAGGTTGGATGTGACTGGACACTGCTAATACATCACTGTGTAGTTGATATGAGTCTGACAGAGATACAGACTCGGTTGCTGATAAGAGTTAGTTCAGAGTAAAATAGTTGCTGGGAAAAGACAATGGGTGTAAGAAAAATGGTGTCTAAACTAGTATGTGTTACTAGCAGATGAGAGGTTAGATAGAGTTCGTTGGTAACCGCCTACATGTTCTGTTGCCGTAGTTCTGGATGAATTTTCTCATTAATTTCTCCACAGAGGTTTTAAAGAAATGTAGAAACATTTTAATCAACCGTGTATTTTTATAGAACACAAATATACCGTATATTTTAACCAAAGGTAGTTCAAACGTGTAGGAAGACTAACTCAACTAAGTCATTTGCAGAGCTTTATAAAAGAAGGGCAGTCAAAATGTATGTTTCCATGGCAACAGCGACTTTTAATTGGCGGGTCTTCATTCAAGATTGATCCTCTGGAATTTTGCAATTAAAAACTCTTAAGCAAAACAATAAAAAAAAGATACAAACTCATGGCTGCTGCAGAAGACTAGAACCTCTGAGTTTATATTACTTGTGCCTTCAGGGATTTACATATTGTTAAACATACATTTCTCTAAGAAAAAGTTAATGTGGTTTGTACTAAACCCAACCGTTTAGCTTCACTGTGTCTTTTTGTGTTATCACAACGTTGTTGACCCACAACCGTATCAGTGAACAGATTACAAGCATAAACACCAACACAATCCCAGGATTAACTCACAATCTGCAGGAAAAGCCTGATAAACTGTTGTGATTGATATCCTTCCGTTTGACCACATGCGATATTAACCGACATATGTGGCGTCATTAGATCACTATGCATGTAATATGCATGGATTGATTTAGCATTGAATATGTCACACGAAGCTCATATTTACTGCAAACATAATGCCTTTTTCTTCCTCTCTCTCCCCCGCTGCTTCTTTCGGACCACCACCTGCTAAGGTAAGTCAAATCTTATGATCTTTAACTCATGTAAGGTGTAGACGTGTGTGGATGAAGACATCACACTAAGGTCACCGGTTATACGGTTCACGCTCTCGTCGTGCTGCCGTCTCGAAAGTTCAGCGGCTCTCAGAGTGATTAGTGAAGTTTGGAGCTGATGGCTGAATGAAAATAAGGCATCCGGGAGGGAAGCCTGACCTTGGCCAGTTTTTGCAGCAAGTTTAAGGGAAATTCAAACACGCAGTCATCAGACAGGAAACGCATATTTAGAGCTGACCATCTGGAAAATTGTTCAAGCTTTGGTGGCTTATTACATTACCTTTCAGTTTATACGGCTGAGTAAAGAACATTAAAACACTTCAAATCAGGGCCTCATGTTTTCACCAGAGAGTTTTGTGGAGGTTCTGTAAAGTTTTGTATACAAAAGGTAAAGTGAATATGGATAATTGAAATTTTGCAGAAACGGTTTGAGTGGCACTGGTGTGTTTTGAGGGGAATTCGACTGCATTCTGCGCTGTATAAAAGTTTGTGTCAGGAAAGATAAAAAGATTTGTTAAGATTTGAAAAAGATTTCTTAGGATTTGTATAATTCAAGTCAAAGTATTATTTTTTAACAATAATATTAACCCTCCTATTACCCTCAATTTACACTTAGACCTCAGCAATTTAAACCTTCAGAATATGATTTTTACCCAAGTTTGTCTGTCAAGTACTTTGTTTATTTGTTGACTACCTAAATAGCCATTAAATAACAAGCCAAAAAATGATGCCAAACATGCATTTAGAGACATTAAACATTGAATGATAAAAAAAGATAATAAGAGGGTTAATATCTCAAGCTGGCTATAGAACATACTATAGAAAGAGAAAGAATGGTAGAGATGTTGTTATTTCACATGCAACTTTTAAACTGTTAATGTTCTTTCATTTCCTTTGGGTTTCTTAACTCTATTCTCTTTATCTCATCGGTGGTCCTGCTTTTTCCTGGGGGGTTTTACCCTCTCAGTCACCCTTTTGTTTTTGAATAACGCATATTCAAAACAGCATTAAATCTGTCCCACAGAGGTGATAATGGAAGCGTAATGTCAATGGTGGCACAATGGATGAAATGACCAGCAAGCGTCTTTTGTTATTGTTTCAGCCCTGCAGTCTGTGAGCTCCATTTTAGTGCGTGAAGACGTGCTATAATTCTCATTATTCCAAAAGCAAGTGCTTTTACAATGAGATATTGCTGTGCCTGGAGGGAAAGAATTCAAGGTTAAAGATGAGGAGGGTTATAAAGATGAAGCTAGCTTCAATCCTAGCCTCAGCATGGCTTATGTGCACTTTACAAATTACTAGGTTTTGGACTCTGGCAGTTGGGAGTTATTGCAGGCTGCGATTTACTCATATAAATGAATCGCTTTAACTCTTGCCTTCCCTCAGAATTGTCACAAGTGTATATTTAAGATGTATATTTAACATGCTACATGTTTCATTGATATTTACTATTGTAGCCGCAGTCTATATTACTGCTTTACCTATTAGCAAGACTTTAGGAAGGCTGAATTATGTATAGCAGTGTTTTAAAACGGTTCCTAACAGCTGTTCAACTACTGGTTAACCTTCACAGATAACTCACATGGCCTAGGTGACATCAGCCTGAAAATGTTCTGTTTTTCTTTAAAAGGCAGAATAAAACGTCCACAGAACATCAGAAACATGTTTCCACATAAATAGGGTCAATTTTGAGTTCATGTTATCTTTCAACCAATCAAGGCTTGTTTTTCTCTCCCTCACGATCCATCGCTGTGCAGTATCACCTACAGTTCAGTTCATATCTACTGTACGTTCTGCTTGGTGATGTCAGCAATTGCTTCAACACTTCGTAATGGCAGGAATCAAATTCAACCAATTTAGACAAGGGGAAAAGGTTGTGAATTTCAGCAAAATGATTCCCAAATCCGAAAAATTTATCTTCTCAAATGTTCTCTGGCTTATTGGAAGTCCTGAGTGATCGCATGTGTTTCCTCAGTGAACTGCTGTGTGGTATTTCAAACAGCGACAATAATTAACTCTTGCTCAACTAACTCTTGATCAACTAATGATGGTTCTGATTGGAATTTTAATTGCTCCAAATTACGCTTAGGCTACAGTAGATGCTGCGTTAACCTAATGTAGAGATATTAAAATGAGGTATGTACCTAAAACTGTACCTCAAAGCACAATTTCAACATGAATTGATAACATATAAGGTTCTCACAAGGAAATGTAATGCAGAGCAATGGTGCAATTCTCTTTGAAGTGCTAATGATTTGAATAGAATCTCGCTAGCTGGAGTGTTCCTCAGTAGAGCAATTAAATTTCTTATGGAAACTGCAGACGTCTAGAAAAAGAGTGACGGAGAGGCAAGTTTCTCTGATTTATGAGCTAAAAAAAGGACTGGCTTTGTGTTTTACCTTTGTGCTGGTAAGAAAAGTATCTTGTGATCATTTAGTCAATCAGTACAATAGTTCCACTTATGAATAGCTGAGGTGTGATTTTTAATTATTGGTAAATTAATAGTAATTATCCAGCTGTATAATGGAGCCCCACTAACCCACAGGGCAGCTGTGGCTGAACAGAGATTACGCTTCTATTATTTGAGCTGTTTAAAAGATTTTTCTTTTGACAAGGTGGTTAAATCTTTCTATTTCTCCTTAATTAACTGCAAAATGTCCCTTGAGACGTGGAACAGGACGGTACGGGTGGGAGGAATTCTTGGTTTTTCCATCACACAATCTTGCAGGAGTGTAGGAACGTTCTAAAATGTTGGGGTAACACGTTATTAACCTTATCAGCCTGACTCATGAATATTAATTAGGTGAAAAGGCATTAACTCTGTGTCCCAACTGATTAGCTGTAAGTCAGATACAGGGACATTAGCGCTAGTGATGCTAGTCACAGCCATCATACAGATTGGCTAAGGTCTATTTGCATATTTAACTTTGGTCACATGACAGAGCATCATAATCACTGCTAGTTAATTGCATCTGAAGTCAGAAGAGAAATTGAGTATTTGCAACCCGTTCCTTAACATTCCTTGACCAACCAGAATTTCAGAGAGGGTCTGTTGATGCTTTCAGAAATTCAGTTTGCTGCATCTCCATTGTTTTGAAATGGACTTGTCTCTTTTAGCACCCTCAGAATGCCTCTTGCACTTTTTGGCGCACAGATCCTCCCTCGGTGCATGTAGGCGCCCTTGAAGTTCTTGTTCTACATGGCCAGGAAAAACAAAATGATTATTTCCCAAAAAGTGTGTGTGTGTGTGTGTTTGTGTGTGTGTCCACCTCCCACACACTCCTACAGTCTCTCGTCCTCTAAAGCTAAACACTTAAGGCTTTTGTTGTTGAAGGAGTTTGGCTGCCAATTTTGAACTTATAAGAAGGAATAACATTGAACATTTCTAACAGCATGTCTGTATCAGAGCAGGTGTCCATACCAGAACATGTCTGTGAGGCTTTGGGTACGCCTGGAGCTGCAGTTAGTGTTGTGTGTGTGACCCAGTTTTAGAGTAACTTGCACAATGCAATTGTATAAGCATTCCTACCAGCACTTATAGGTTTAGCCTTAATCATATACACCTCGTATCCATGGATACATGCTTAGGTAGTTATTCAGTTGGTCATAAACTTGATTCGCTAATGGCTTTACTGCAGCCTGGAGTTCTGTGAGGTTAAATCTGGGCAGAAAGTCTCGCTGAGATTAAAACTGGGGCATGAGGGGAGTGAAATGCATTTCTTATATGGAAATGGCCTGTTTCTGGCTTAATCTTCCATCTCGTATGGCCTCAATTTGCAATCGTGTTCCCCTTGAATATTAGATTGAATGGTTAGTGGAGAACATGGTGATGAAAATGGGGTATGTAATTGTCAACATTTGGAGTAGGTGGTGTGAGGTGAATGCAGGGCTAGGATGTGGACTGTGTACGTAATACCGTGAGGAAATAAGTTTGGAGAAATGATTTTACACTTTTATCTCTCCGTTACTGTGACCTTTTGAAGGCTGGACAATGAAATCAAAAACATGCTCACACTTTTGATAAGTTGTATGTAAATATCTCTTAATATTTATGTTCACTTTGAGCTGAACAAGCAGAAGTTGTTGCAAAATAATAAAACAATACAATATGCATTTATTTTTACTTCTCAGTACTTAAAAAAGTATGTGCAAGAACTTAATGTTTGAGTAATGACAAACAATTATTCAAACAACCAGAGCTGATTTGATTACATAAATAGAATAAATAAATTATTTAATGTGATAAAAAAAAATCTATTACAAACTTAAGAACTTTCAGCGGAACTGTGGAATTGGATATTTTGCCCTTTGTCTCCTTTACCTGTAAAAAATATTAAATAGTTGCAGTGATAAAAGGTATTTTGTGACATTTTGCCACTCTTGCCACAGGCATCTGAAATCACCATGGGCATAATGCATTCTGTTCAACCCATTGATCAATGCCAAAATGAAACCATTACTCTTTCATTGATTTCCATTCTATCTCTACCGCTGTTCTTTCCCAGGTCCTTCTTAATTAATCGCAAGGCTCTCTCTCTCTCTCTCTCTCTCTCTCTCTCTCTCTATCTCTCTCTTTATAAACATGGCTGTATAGTTCTCATCTCTGCAGACGACAAGTAGAATAGTGTTTCTTCTTAATTTGAAATGATGTTACCTTGAACTTTAATTGCACTGGGCCCGACTCTGAAGCAAATGTAAATGCACCACAAGAGATTTGAAATATTCATCTCCGCTACAGAAGATGAGACTTAATGAAGGGTTCATTTTCATTTACCCACAATGCATTGCAGGAGCTGCATTATTTTCCAGGGAGCACTTTATCGGACAAGCCATAAATTGGCTAAAGATGCTCAATCTGAGCATGTGATAGGACGGCAAGGTCATGGCAGGAATAACTAGAGCGCTCTGCCATATTTGTTTGATTGACAGTTGTTATTACTACGCAGCCAAGCACAATAGCACACAGCGTACGTGAGCTTGACTAAATTTAGCTTGTCTTAATGGTGAATTGAACCTTTGCTGCCTGTTTGTCCAACCTAACATCGCTAATGATCTCATGCCATTAGCTGAGAGTGAGCAGAACTCACCACAAACTCCACCGCTGATAACAGTCAAGTAACTATTAAAGTCTTTACGGCTGATGTCATCCCATAGTGCATTACAGGGTTAAGCAAAGTTTAGGCTTTAAAAAGTGCCTTCCTTTCAGTTTATGATTTGGAGTTTAAAACTTAATTAAACATTTAAACATGAACTTTTTTCATTCAGCACTGCAATATATACATATATTTTTGAAAATAAGAATCTGAAGCTACAGTTCAGAATGTCATTTTTGTTTATTGGCAGCTTTAACACATAAATCTGTTGTAAGTATTTGGACTAAAAGCAGAAAATGTGCAGTATCAGTTTCATTTATTGCTTCTATAGTCTGAGTCTTGTGTTCAGTGAGAACACACATAAAACAAGGTTAAAACAAGAGGGCTGAGAACAAAACTTTGAAAAATGTCAGAAATGTGATTTTATTTTTGTATGATTTGCCTCATATTAATCTTTTAATGTTTATTGGATTTTTTGAATCCACAGCAAAAAGAGCAATATGTTCTTGTTCTCAATGCATACTGTTCTCAATATATTCTCAATATATTCTTTACTAATACTTATGGAAGACACTGTATATAATTACCCTCCTTTATAGCACTATAATGTAAATTGTGGCATCATCAAAGCACACAGCTAGATTTCTGTATCTATATCTTTAGGTGAATTATAAGGAAAATAAGGTTTTATAAGGAAGATAAGGCTGATTTTAAAGCTAGCATGCCTTTATGCATTTCTGTCACTGTTGTTTTGCCTAAGTTGACCTTTATTGTATTATTATCATGGCTGCTGACTTCCTGGGGGAAAGACGTTAGGACCTATACAACTGATGGCCCCTGGCGTGTCACTTCTGCCGTCTAACTCACCCGAGTCTCTGCTTTTAAACCGATTGGAGTTGGCGAAGAGGAAAGAGACTGTTTATGAACGGAAGCTTTCAAGTATTTTGACAGCACAGCTGAACTACAGACTAAATTATACATGGACCCAGGAGTTGTTGCGTGAGGGGGGACAAGTTCTGTCAGTGTAACACCGACAGTCTGGTGTACAACAGAAAACACTGCCATCGTTTCTGAAAACATTCTCTTTACTTAACAACCATAACTGATCTATCACAGACCCTCAGCTATCTGTTGATAAAGCCTGACAGCCTGTTTCAGAGAACAGTTGGGAGTTTTGACAACTACAGGAGTCTTAAAGTCAAAAATGTTGAGCTGTATTGAGGTGAAAAAGTTTGGATTAATTATATAAACGTCACATTCAAACTTACCTTATTTTTACGGTGTAATATTATATTACCCTATATAACCCTATATTGTTGATTTTAGTCAGATTTTCTCCATGGGTTATAAACTGTGCTGAGCTTTGGCTTGTATCATCTGTTGGATCTGATGAGTGTTACTTCATGGAGTCTGTGGACACAGACGTTTGTATCCTGAATCTTCAAAGCCATCAAATCTCATTCACGTTTGTGATTGATTCAGAAATGTCATGTTGACATGCCACAGTTCTTGACGTTGGTTTCCACTGTGTCATAACTGATGTTCAGCGTGACAGACAATCACATTGGACATTTGGACCACTTCTGTAAGGGTTTTTTCCTCTTTCTTGTAGCTCTGTGTAGTAAAAAGAAAAATGTTTCTTAGGGTTAAGGGGTTTTTAAACGGGTTAAATGTAATGATCAGGCCTTGTTCATTTTAGGTCAAAACCTGGCTGGGTCAAAACACATTTTTAGCATATAGCAAAATGTAATAGTATTGCATAATGTATAGCATGTTGAGGAAGAAGACACTTTCTGTTTCACTATCTTGAGCGCTGCAGCAGAAATCTGAGAATTGTTTTCAGTGTCTGTCAGGAAACAGGTGGTACAGTGACAACAAACCGAGTATTTCAAGATTTGAGTCTGATGCGCATAGCTGGGCTGGTACTGACTGTAACTATCATCTCTGTGTTGTTTACCATGTTGATGGGTGGTGCGAGTGGGCATTTACGGATGATTGACAGACCGTTGTCATGGGAAACTCGGCGTGCAGTGAGCTGTGTTGCGGCACTGTGCGAAAAATCTGTCTATTAATAAAAACAAAAGCAGAACCTCGTTCGGAGGAGGCAGGAAATATCAAGCGGCTGAGTGGATGAGGTTTGTGGAAGTATGTTCTCAAATGTGGTTTATTGGATTTAAGATCGGCACCTCAGACCGGGAAACAGGTTCCTGTGGTGTTATCTCACAGCAAACTAAATGAAAGTGCATTTTTCTATTGATCTAAAAGCAGCTTTGTCATTGTTCCTGTAATGTTTAGGTTTAAACTCTCAAATCCAAAGGATCTCCAACTTCATCATTCACAACTAAATCAATCCCACTTGTTTAACTTTTTACTGCTTGAGGTTTGCAGTTTCCATAATAGAGATTGACATGTCACATACATCAGGACAAAGTCTCCTATTGATTTTCGCTGAGTGCTGCGTTAATACGATTTCTTTGTTTTTTTGCTTGAATGAAACAGTGACCTGTGCTGAAAGAAATTTTTATAATTCCATTACCACGGCGAGAATAATCGTAGTGAAAGGAGAAGTTACTCTTTCAAAGCAGAAAACCCCCAAGGACTGTGTAATGTTGTCTTATTGCCAGTAGAGATTCTTTGTAGCTTTCACAGAAGCTAATAAATGTGGCATTAGATAATCAAGGAAGACATCACATTCTTTCCAGCCAATTAAAAGCTATCAGAGCAAACAAAACAGGATAAAGAATCTGTTGGTTGAGTAATTAAAGTAAATATGTGATGGGTGGCCACAAATAACACAGAAGAGGCTGAAATTGACACATCATTGACAGGCAAAGTAAAACTGAGGACATTGTACTTCATTTGGATTAATATAAATGTATGTGAGGCTTATATACCCTTAAGCGCTTAAGCTTTGTATGTTGATCTTATAGACTTGTTCCACACTAAGACTTGTCGTCATGGCTATCAATTATTTGTTACTGTTGTAATTTGTAGTTTTGTTAACCAGGTTAACTTGTCATTTAAAATGGTGTTTTAGAACAGTCTGGGTATACATGCACAGAGTGTTTAATAGCTGCTAGTTTTATATTTTATTTTTAATATGTATACATTTTTTAGCTATTTAACTTGTATAGATTGCATGTAGCATTAGCTCTGTAGCCAATCATCACTCCAGGTTAACACATGCGTCACGTTTTATGATATTGCTTCAGACGTGTTGCTATAAATAAAAACATGTTGTGGAGTTTCATGACTCTTTAAGCCTTTATTTGTATGACTGTATTACTGAAACCCATTTAAACACACCCATGTCTTTCTGAGCTCATTCGTATGGGAAGCATGTTTCTGATTAAATTACGCTTTGGTGTGCATTACTTTCAGTTTTCTGCATGTGAGGATATGACAGGACTGATATTCTAAATGGAGGTTCCATTTTTGTTCCTTTTAAAGATTTTTTAATGCCAC
>JBAJNP010003108.1:13226-31886 GCA_036877545.1 Yasuhikotakia modesta | reverse complement strand
GTAAATACATTTGAAATATATAACATTGCATCCTAATAGCAGAATTCTTTTTGTACAAGAGTAAACAAGAAAATTAATGAAGGCGAATTCTTCTGTCATAGGCTAAGTAGGACATTTGAAAAGGCTCTCAGAATAATTGTACACAAAACAAATTGTGGTTCTTCATGTCCACTTTAAGTAAACCTCTATTTAACCTTTTTCTAACCTCGTGTAGCTTTGTTTTTGTTTGCGTGAGGCCATTTTCCAGTCTGTTGATGTTAATTTGGCTAGCTTTTAGCTTCTGAAAGACAAACCTGACCAAAATACAGCAGAATTTAATTTGAACCTGTAGCCTTTGACATTAACACGATGATAGGAAACTTGGCTGTTCTAATTGTGTAGTTAGTTAGCGGTCAACATTGTTCCTCCTCTGCTGGCTGGCTGGAGAAGACCTGCTTTTAGGAAACCCACTGATATAGACTATTTGAAGACAGCATAGCTGGTTCTCGACGGCCTCTTCGGTGTGTGTATTGCTGCCAGGAGTTTACAGCGGTATAAGTAAACACCACTGAACCAAAGAGTAAACTGCACTTTGCAGTTATGTGGCCGTGATTGATCACTGAATGAATGCAGCCTAAGTGCTTGCAATGTGAAGCAGATGAAATGGAAAGCTCTAACCTAAAGTGACAGTCTGAAAAGCATTACGGAGGTCAGCAGTAATGCCGTGCGTTTGGGGAAACATGCAAAGCATGACTGTTTATTGATTTGGAAGATATCTTTACGCAGTTTGCATCTTGCTTAAGGAGTCTGTCATCGTGCTAGACTAAATATCTGCTGAATGTTGTCCGATAAAATCAAAATGCCTCTACATTTGTGCTAAATGCAGCTTTCAGATTTCCAGAAACATCCTTTGATTTTCTAATTGTCAGATTCTAATTTGCAAGTTTTGAATGGGAATAACATCGTGTGATCACTGTATACATTTTTCCTTGTTATGGCAGCTTTTTTAAGAAAAGGTTTATTTTGTTATAGGGTAAAATCAACTAAATCAGTCTTGGATAAAACTTTAATTGATTAGATTGTAAAAAATGGGTTTTGCATACCATTTTGCAGACTTTAAAATACTGCAAGAGTTGATCAAACCAAAATCTTACAGCCCCATATTGTGCATTTTCACGAGCAACATTCCTAAAGAACAGTTAAAAATGAGTGAAAATTAAACTCAAGGACTGCCACAAGGGTTCTGCAGTCTTCAACATGAATGTTCTCCTGTTGTTAAAGCCACGAGCATGTTTAAAACTGCTCCGCTCGCTTGCAATAACAGTGGTTTTAAAATGTGTTGTAGAAAGTTTCACAAGGTTAATATGGTGTTGCATGATTTCCCTCCTGATTTCATTTGAATGAACTAATATAAACTCGTCTCAGGGGGCTGAGATGATATGTAGAATATGAAATGAACCACAGCCAACTGTATAGACTATGTCCACCCCCTCAGTTTTATTGGGCAAAATAGAATTAACTCTACAGTTAACTCTACAAAAGTGGTAGAATTGGGGCTAAATTGAACTCTGGCTGGTTTGCTAAAAATAAATATATATTCCCTTTTGCTTTGTTGCTGCTAAACTTTGTGGACTAATCACATTAAAAAGTAAAATGAATTTATTGTGCGCTGTATATTCATGAATTGGTCTACTATGAATCAGTCTGTCAGTCTCACACAATAACACTGTCAGTTAAAATCACAAGCCACAATCGCCTCTTTCATTGCCGTTACTTTTGTTTTAAAACATTCACCTTTCTGCATCAGACCTTTGTGGCCCATGATTCGCTGCCTTGCTGACTCTCAGATGGTCTTGCTTGCAGATGTCTGTTCCTTTGCCCCCCCCCACCCCAAGTGACAGGGATTATTGCCTCCTCTTCCCTGCAGCAGGTCAGACAGGAGGCCAGGCGAGAGTGACAGCTTTGAAAGCACAGAGGCTCCACTGGGGCTGCTGTTCAGGAGGCATCAGGGTGCCTGTTTTTGGGCCAGAGGAGGGGCTTGATGTAACGCTTTGCTCTTTGACCCGATCACCAGTGATTAAAAAACATCCCCGTGGAGAATTTGAGGAAAACAAACAACAAAATGTCACAGGTGAAATGAAGAAAAGACAAGTGGGCTCTGAGCTGTCCGCTGTACCAACAAAGGTGTTGGAAGGGCGAAGCCTCATTCTGGCTCCTCAGTAAATTCTCACCTGTTTTTCAGAAACTGTTAGGAAGGAAAGACTGTGAAATTCTGTGAAACTGTGAAATTCTTTATTCCAATCCTATATAGAACAATTTGTTACTGTACAATTAACTGTACAAAGTGTCAGTCTTTAGAATACTGTTGTTGAACTAATGAAGTAAACGTATGGTAGCACAGTTATTCCCAAGCCTGTGTGGGTGCGCACACAGCAGCACAGATTTTAGACATCTCTCTGTATCAATCACACTTCGCTAGGGATTGGAGAGAGCACAGGTGCAGACAGCTTAATGACCAGAAAGCTTTATTTTAATCAAAACAAGACAGAAAACAAGAAAGACACACAGGGGGTAGACAATGCAAGCACAAAACACAGAGCTTGCTTTCCAACACAAAACCTGACTAGACTAGAACTAGTATTCACGTACCTGACATGACTTACAACAAACCAGCACCAGACAGAAAACACAAGGGCAAGGAACTAAGGCAAGGAACTAAGAAGGGTAATGAGGGAACACAGGTGCAGGGCTTGAACTAATAATGGGATAAACAAGGAAACAAGGGAGAGGGGCCAAGACTAAAGACAGGAGAGCACATGGCACAGAGAAAACAAACACGAGCCCATGTGCTTCCTCATATAGCACAAGAGACTCAGAGCATGAGCTCAGATCCTGACACCATGAACAACAGCCAAAACTAGAACAGAAGTGACAGGATCCAAACTTCATGCTCCAGCAGATATTGGAAGTGACATGTTGGCTGAGTATGGTGACCCATACTTGGAATTTGTCCTCTGCATTTAATCCATTCAGTTAGTGCTCGTATACATTGGCGTAATGAGTCGTGAACACCTACACTGCACAGCGTGGACACACACACAGAGCGGTGGGCAGCGCCGGGGGGGAATCAGGGGTTGAGTGCGTCGCTCAAGGGCACCTCGGCACAAATTTGGTTACAAGTCTGACACTCTAACCAGTAGACCGCAACTGCCCCAAATATGAAACAAAAACACGGCACATGAAGAACTTAGCATAGGATTCAAACCATTTGGTAAGAAACACTTAATTTAATTCACCTTGTTTGAAATGTGTGTGTGTCAATGTAGCACTGTAAATGTGTAAAAACCTTTTGTGGTGCTACATTGCACTGCACAACGTCTTAGCGGCCTTAAGCCTGTTGGTTGGTGAGTTTAGAGCAGGACTATCTGAGCAATTGGCCCAAGACCATTTTTTTTTCTTTTTTTTTGTTTTGTTTATATACTTTAGATGGCAGCATGCAGCTATAGAAGAAATTGTAATTGCCTGAAGTCAGTACATAAATTCTTTAAATAGATTTAGACAGAACATTTGAATTCACGTTAAGCATGTAAGCTAATGCTAGTTCATGTACACCTTCAGCACTGTTGGTGATGCATCTAATTTGTACTGACTGTAACAATGCACTGTATAATTTATCATTCCCCAGGTACTGATCCAAATGAATCACGAGGTTCTGTTTGTTAAAAAGTAATGAAGGCCATCGCAACCGTCTCTGTGTATTAGGCATTCTGAAATTTATGGGTGTCTATAAAATCCAGGGGCCAGATCTTTCTTAATGTAATTAGTCAGAAAAGGTGAAGGACAAGGTTTGTGATATTAAGGTCACTGCGCTCTACGTATTCTCACTTAGAGCCACAAACCACTTTATGTGGCAAAGCTAGGGACTGAGAAAGACTGGGTCTCAATTTTAAAACCACACGTTTTTAAGGCCAGAATGTGTGGCAGTAGCATATCAAACCACGGCTGCTTTTGGTCAGACAAACAAATCCTCCCCCAACTGCTATTGTGAATGAACTGCTGAGTGAATAAACATGAAAACGGTTACATTTTTAATAGGAGAAAGTATTTATAGGATTATAGGATTTGGAAGTGCCAGTCTACATTGATGATTGTCCTGTTTTTTCCAACATTTCACAAGGCTTATCCCAGTTTAATAACAGTAATTTGTTTAGCAAACAAGTGCAGATGATTATCTTTATTTTAGCTCCACTGTCAAGACCAACTGTAGCGAGACAATATTTCTTAGTCACTGATACTGTATGGCTTTGAAAATGTGTATAAATTGTAAAAAATCACATTTTTGTTTAAATTTTGTGTGTAAATGGAGCAAAAACAATGATAACAGTGCTGTTAACTTGCTCTCAGGAAAGTGTTCACAGTCTGTTGTGAAATATTGCCTAGGTTACAAGTTACAAGGTTCCTCGTACATCATCACTCTGCTCAGGTTTCCTGCTTACCGCTGCATGTGTTTAGCATGCACATACATTTTTTGCATAACATTGCTAGTATGTTGCATTAGCAAAATGCAGAATTGCATTACACTCCAGAAGGTCATTTCTGACGGCTGCCATAAGACCTCAAAACTACCACAGATGGCCAGAATGGAATTCAAAGCTGCTGGTATTAATGTGTCATCTTAAATGTATCTGTGCAATAAGAATTTTTGCCATTAAGATTCATCTGTGTAATAGCAATTATACACAACAATATAATTGCAGCTATATAGTGTAAATACTTTATAATATCATGCATATATTCATTTGTTTTGTTTTATTTATTGTTGTGTGTGCTGCTGTACTGTGTACCGGACACTGTTAATTATTCATGTCTGCTTTTGCACCGTAATTCCTTTCAGAAGGACAATAAGAATTCCATCCTGCTTTCTGCTGTACACAGGGCTAGTCTAAATAACAGCAAACTTATAGTGACACCTGCTTGGAGGAGTCTTGGGTTCATGGGTTTGAGCAGAAACTCTCTCCTTTGGGATTGAACCAGCAACCTCCTGCTCCCAGCTCTAGCAGCTATGCCATACCACCCAGTCCTGATGTCAGAGGTTTAAACGGGTGGCCTGGGCCCCCCAAAGACCCCCCATAGATATGCTACTGGTGTTACTGGTTACTGTTTAATGGTTTTGCTGTCACCAGTCAGGTTAAATGGTCCTGTGGCATGACAAATTAATTTTAAGTAAAATATTTGAAAATACAAATATTAAATGTAGTTTCATTTCAGGTCATATCAACTGTGTGATTAATTAAATTGCTGTTTAAAATATTGCTGTTTCCATGCCCATGCTCAAAAACTGACCACAGCCTGAGATACATAGATTCAAATAAAAATGGTCTGTTATTGGACAATGCAACAGGAAGTGAATCAGCCATTGTACATGATGAGACGCATGATGAGGTGTGTGTGTGTGTGTGTTGACTGACTACATGGTGAATTTCGTTCAAACAGGATTAGATGCTGTAGGATTAGTCTTACATTGGAAGTGGTAAAAGGCAGAAATTAAAATGCCATCAAAAACAATCCAAAAAATCATCTTGCTTAACCTTAACAAACACAATTATATAGTCAATTAACAGATCTGATGTTTCCCTCTCACGCTTTTGTGCCTCTTTCTCACATTACAATGTGTGTAGTGTATGTTTGTGTGTAGTGTGTGTAGTGTATGTTTGTGTGTAGTGTGTGTGGTGTATGTTTGTGTGTAGTGTGTAGTGTATGTTTGTGTGTAGTGTGTGTAGTGTATGTTTGTGTGTAGTGTGTGTAGTGTATGTTTGTGTGTAGTGTGTGTAGGTTAAGCTCTTGTCGACAGAAGTCTTTCTCACAATGTGTGTGGTGTAGGTTTGTGTGTAGGGTGTGTGGTGTAGATTTGTGTGTAGTGTGTGTGGTGTAGGTTTGTGTGTAGTGTGTGTAGGTTAAGCTCTTTTCGACAGAAGTCAATCATGGCACAGTGTCTCATTAAAGGTGTCGGTGCCACACAAATGTTTGCAGTTCTTTATCACAATTTACTGTAACTCTGGTTAAACACAGACTCTTAAATTTTAAGAGACTGTTAAATGCACAGACTGTGAGTCACTCTTGGGTCTAACCTGATCTTTAAATCTGCTGGTTTAAGACTGTAATTTCCATAGTTATTAGCAGTCGTCTGAAAATTTGACAGTATTTTGCTGCCTTGAGACTAACATCTGTCTATAACTTTGACCAGTGGCCACTTGGTTAACAATTTTTATTTTTACTTTTGGAAAAATACTCATAGTTGTGTCCACAGGCAAACACCTTTTTTCTGTGGTATGCTTTTGTATCATGGGTTTTACAATATATATGTCTGCGTTATAGAAGATCATTAGCCACCGTGCCATCTATAATTTAGCATTATTATTGGCTATTAAAAAACCCTTCAGTCAACCACTTATAGTTACTTTTAGAGCATTGTATGCACTGACCAGTCTAATAGTGACGATTTGGAACAATAAAACTGAATTTACCTCAGATAATTTAAAAGCATTATAGCCCTGACAACCACTAAGTACCTTCAAATAGCCATAAAGCACTCTGTTTGATCATATGTGTGCGTGGTTCCACCCCTTTCTCTTTGTGTTACAGTACCCTTGACATCCCCCATCCATATACCCCCCAATGACATGCGTTATTACAGCTACATTTTCAAGCCTTGCAGTTTCCCGAAGCCTCTAACAATGGAATACAAGCACCACCCACCTTATGGCTGCAGCATTAACTGTGTTAGGACAGGTGCTTCAGAGATGCTAGAACTCTGTCCCTGACTGGTCAAGCGACTGAGGGCGAGGTGTCAACTGGAAGTCAACTGGAAGCATTTAATCTTGTGACATTAATTTCTAGCAGCAGCAACCCATCTAACAGGAACTAAAAGGCAAAGCATTTGAGTGAGTTTCCCTGGGGCGCTCAAACGCAAAGCAGTGCTTGTGCAGCTGTAATTTACAGACTCTTGTGTTAGAAATTCTAATAACACTGGGTGCTTCAGTTGCACATTTATTTTAAATTGTAATTCTTACAGTATTTATCAGCTTTCAGTTGTGTTACTTTTTGGAGTGTTTTACAACCTGCTGGTAAAAATGCAGTTCATAACAGTTTACACTGGTCAATATATATACTGGGACATGAACAGTAGCTGGTTTGTTGTGTTTGTTTATGGAATAATTATATTTTAAGTGTGATAAGTGTGATAAGTGTTAAGTGTGATAAGAAGCCTGAAGGCAGTGTTGTCTTTTATGTGTGCATTGCACTGATCATTACTGCACATTAGGTGTGTATGATATTGACAAAGATAACCATAATCAGAAAATTATTTGATGATTCCCATCCTGTCCAAAATGTGTTTGTCTTATATTGCACCAGCTCCCTTCTACTTAATTATTAATTGATGATATTATTCAAGGAAACAACAAATTGAAGGAAAATAGATCTTGGAAAAGTGCTCAGAAACATAAGATGAACAGTGTTGCATACAAGCAGAAAGCTAAACTATGACATTGTAATATGAGTCCCCACATGCAAATTTATGTCAAGCTCAGCACAGCTTATTGCTTTAATGTAGTGAGTTATTCTATCTATGATGACGTGTCATTTTGTGCTGTCATGTTTATAACAGTTAACTGACTAATAGACTTCATCTTCGGCTGAGGTTTTGTTTTCAGCTCTAATAACTGGTTGGGATTGGTTATGTTTTAAAAGACTTCTTAGGTTAGTTGCTCTTTTTATTGCCAGTGTTTATAAACCAGCTGTTTTCTCTCTTCTCTTTCTCTCATCTTTTCTCTTATTCAGCTTCATATTCCTGCATCAGACATGAAGTCCATTTGGATTTTTTCTTCAGAACTGACTGTGTTCTTAAAGAAACACTGAGTATCTCACAGGCTAACATCTGGTTGTGTGTTGCTGTATTCTGTGTATGATGTGCATCCCACAGTGTGCAACATCCCACAGACACAAAAGACGACAGACAACACAACTGACTGTATTAAAATATATTATAATGACTAAGAATATTAACAAAATATTAATTTTTTAAAGGTTGTACACACCTCAGACTAATGTTCTGCATTATGCTGTGAACACAATCCTTAAAAAAATGAGTAAAAATCTAAGTGTTAATTTCTAAGATGATTTAACACCATATATATATTGTTCATTCAAGTAGTTTTTGCTGTTAGCTGTTAGTCTAAGCACTGTGTAATATCTGCACTCATAGTGTTATATTTAAAATTAATATTATACAAAGGTAGAAGAAATTAACTTCACATTTACGACCGTGAGCAAAACTCCAGCCTTGTTTCACAATTAACAGCTTGTCTTTTAAATCCCATTCAAGACTAAAGGTTTTTTATTTGAAGCCACGGAGCTCAAATAAGACTCAGGATTACCCTTCCTGCAGTTTTCAGATAAAACACGGTTTCTAAAAGTCGCAGCTTGTGATGTGAAGGAAAATCTTTTGATCTGCATTCTCTCTTTTCCATGTCTCAGTCTCATGTAGTTATCATGAAAGTGTATGTCGGCTTGTCTCTCGCTGCTCTGAGGCTTATCTGACAGATTTAACCATCTGGCCATGACATGATTGCAAACTCCCCTCAATCTTTTGTTGTCTGCGATGACCAAATCACACAGAGCCTTTCCACCACAATACCATTTATGAGTCCCTCAGTGAATATTAAAGCTGGTTTGAGGCGGTAAGAGATTAGTTAGACATGGGTGGTTTGTAGGACTAGAGGTTGTGGGAGGGATGCTTGGCCTGTCTGGACCAAGTTGAAATCTCCTGTCTGTAAAAGCAAGCAATGGCTTTATGTTTTGTTTGACTCCCCCTGTGTCTAATAAAACTTAATTACTCAATATTTTGTGCTGGCTGTTACCTCCAGTTAGCTTTTAACTAGCATGGTTGTTATTGGCCTTTAGCACAATGTGTTTAGTTTCTAGATTCAGAAATGCTTATAGAAACTGATGGGTAACACAGAAGGATCTGGGTCCATTGCCCTGAGGTGGAGCTTATTAGCGAGTCTCCTTTGTTTAGATGAAGAAGTAGCATCCAGGCCATGGATTCTACCAGACATGTGTTCAATTTATCAGCTTGGCTGAGTAAGTGCTGGAGTTTTTGGCTCTTCTTTTTGCCCAACAAATTTAGTAACGAATCAAATGATTAATAGAAATGTGGACGTATCACTTTCCCATGCTTGTGTTATTCAAATAATTCTCAAACTTCTTGTGTTTAGTGGGTGTCGATGCTTTTTATTTATATATTTGTGTACATTTTTTATGATATATAGTGCCGGGAACATAGAATGCTTCAAGTACCTATCAGTTAACCTTGTGCCACTGATTTGTGTGATTTCTGATGACCTACTTTGCAAAGCAGGTTTTGTGCTGGAGATGCAGGACCATCATCTTCATCATGACCCACCACTGCTGAGGAACCGCATTACTGTTTTACTGTCACAGATGAGCTTTAGTGGGTTAATCTGCAGCAAAAAGAAAAGGCTGAGAATGTATTGCTTTCCAACCGGCTTTTCTCCAGCAACAATTTCCCCCTCCTCTCATATTTTTATCCTCCAGTGAGCTTTTTTTATTTTTCTCATACTTTCTGCTTTCAGCAATAATTTCTTCAGTTGCCGTCTGGCCTGACCCCCAAACTCCGCCTCCCTTTCCCCTCGTACTCCCGACCCAAATATCAAATCTCCGGTCAAACGGTTCTTTCAGCCCTAATGCATTTTGCGAGGGCTAGTAATGATCGACTTATTTTGAAGGCAGTGCTCTTTGCATTTTGACCAAGCACCTCTGGCTAAAATAGTGGTGCAAATATTCTATGATCTTCACTTTATCGACTGCTGCATGGTGTTATGCGCCCTCTGGGCCAGCCACCATCACTAGCAGACCCACTTTTGGGAGCTTTGCCAGTCAATAAAAACCTCATTTATTTGCATGATAAGGAAACAGAGCAGCACCGATCGACAGCGGTCTAGACATGACATGTGTTGATAACAGTTTTACAGTGGAGATGATGTTGGCTCTTGGAAATCGAATGCTGGGATTAATACATATTGAACCTTCGGGTAACTGTGGCCTCTATAAAAGCCATTCTCTCATTATGACACTGATTTGTGAAGTTACCTCAACCAGTTTCTCATCTATGAATACTGTATATAATTTTTATTAATAAATGGCAGTTGTTGTACTGCAGAGAAAGCTTACATGTGTTTAATTATTATTTACTTGATTAGACTTCACACCGATCACTGATCATTAGTTAATCTACGTACTGAAAGATGGAATTGGCCAATGCAAGAATTTGTTTATTTCCAGAATCATGTCATTAAAATTATGACTTTTAAATTATATATTTTTTATCAGTAGTTTTGTTCTCTGGGATTGAACCCGCAACCTTTGTATTGCTAACACAATGCTTTTACAGTTGAGCTACACAATAACGTTGAAAAAAAAAAACAATGTTCATTTACCAAGTTACTGACAGTGTCACTTGTACCTTGAAGTACTATGTAACCTTTAAAAGTGATTTAAATGTATTGTGCTTGTGGTATGTAGACAGAACAAATGAATTTCACTACTGACTGAAAAAGACAACTAAATATATAATGAACATATTTAATGAAATATAAGTATGTATATTAAGTCATATGGGCATGTAAATAGCATGTTGCTTTGACTCATGAAATAGTATTACAAGTACAAGTTAGGCAACAATGACATTAGGAATAATAATTCCTAGTTATACCAGATCATGTTGAAAACTGTTAATTTAACAGATTATTGTAGGCCAGCCGTTGATGTTATAAAATAATTGAACGTGTATAATTGACTGTTGAGTATGGAGTCGCCGTCTCTGGGTCAGTTGTAATTTCTGTCAGATCAGCCAGGATGATGTGAATTCATGTTGTTTGGACTCTGTCTCTTTCCCTTCTTATTTGTAGACTTCTTGAGGTTGTCTTTATTTTTGTAGGTGACTCAATGGTCAATTTTGCTCATTTGTTGATGCTACAGTTTTTTTTTTTCACTTAAAGCTACTTTGCATCTCTCATCGTACGACAGACACTTTAAGAGCTTCTTTGCTTTGTTTATGGACATGACATAAGCACTCAGGAATAAATGATGTAAGCATGTGATATAAGCATCCCACCAGTTTTTATGTATTAAACTGTATTAAGCTTTGCTTATTTCTAAACAAGACAAATTAGTGTAGCACATGTCCAAATATTATTTTTATGTTTTAAGGGCAATTGTACTAATCCATCCATCCATCATTCTTAAAGTCAAACAGAAAGGTTTTTATTTTAAAGTCACTAATCACATGCACACTGCACATTAAACTATCCTTTCCTTATAAGTACAGTATGACATAATCTTACACTAAGGCAGTTTTTTTAACTCTTAAGTAACTGTTGTACTGCACATACCTGTGCAGGTGTTAACCATAAGCCCGTCTATCACCGAGAGCAGCAGTTGATTATGGCATTAACAGAACAAACAGTTTAACTGGATCTCTGCAGTGTTTGGAGTCTGAGGTCTAATGGTTTAGCACTAGACCTATATAGCAAATCCCCAACGCTGAGGCTCTGAGATACATGATGATCGTCTGCGTATACGAGCTTTACGTGATCAACAGCACAAAAAGTGAATCCAGATTAAAGCCGGAGTGAAAGAGGCTCTCTGGTGGAGAGAGATATCAAACGCTATAATGAGCAAACGCGACGGTCATGCTAATACCGCTGGCTTCCTGCGCTTTCTGTGAAGTTTTTCAGCAGCAGATACGGCAGCCAGAGACAGTTTTATGTTGGCATGGTGTGATAAAGGCGTTGATGTGTTAGACAGTGCAGAAATATGTCTGTGTTACAAAGCGGAACTTTGACAAAGTGAGAATGAGATATTGTGTTAATGCTAAAAGAATGGGACGTGAATGTGCTTAACATTGTCAGAACTCTATTGAATTGTATCTATGCGGCGTAATGCTAATTTGTGAAAAATGCTCTTAGCTTAACCTGAAACTGATGAGTGAGTTAATAAGCTGTTTACTAAATTACTGCCTAATTAGCTCTGATATTTTTCTCTGCTAGAATCTAGTCCTCTACTCACATATACAGTGACATGCACCAATATTTTAGCAGGGAGTTCAAACTCTCATTCAGTCTCTGCATTCATTTTTGATATGTAAGCTTTACGTCAATAAAACTGCTGTACGGATATTGCGTGACATTATTGTAAGCGAATGTAGAGCAGCCGTTTTTTGTTTATTTGGAAAATATGTAGTGTAAGCCTTTGAAAGCCTTTACAGAAATTAGCAATAAATACTCATGTCTGATAAATGTAACTGAAGTAAGACGCAGCAAGAAAACTTCACATATAAGCAGATGTTACACTCATAACATCTGATATTATGAGTGGTGTGTGATTAATGCAACAGTCAATGAATAAGCTCTATAATGCAAATAGGTTACGTTAATGTTTAATACACAACAAATCTGCAAATTCACAGGAGGTTTAATAAGATTATAAACAGCTGACTTTATTTAGACAGAATAAGCACTTATGCAAGAAAGGTTTATATGGAAATACATGCACCTTATATCTGCAACTGCATGTTGACTTTACATTTCTAAGTTAGTTTGTTCAGTTAGATTGTGTATAAAGAGTGACATAAATTGTGTTATTAAACAGGTCATTGGCAAACTGTCATTGCACTCAACTAATATGGCAACCGTGTGTGAAATTAAAGCTGCTCTTAAATTCATTTAGCGTTACAATTATTCCTTTTCTCTGTGACAAAATTGCAATTTTCTCTACCTGAGATAGATGTGCCCTCGTGTCAGTGATCACAGGTGTTCTCCAGATGTTGTTAGGGAACGCTAGCAGGCCCTGTGCTAACACACGGCCCCTGACACAGATAAATGACCTCACGGATACAACCTGATGCATTCTAAAGGCCGTCGGCGAGACACGCAGTCCTGTTGGTGGCTTTGCACACATCTCTAAAGCCTGTGGCTGGAACTTGACTGCTTTTACAGTTCAGGGAATACATTTACCTGCTGGGGAACCAGGAGAGATCGATAAACCTGCAGCATGCACAATAGCAGCTTGCGTTTCAAGCTTAAGTCCAATTGTGAATGTCCTTGACATGAAAAGTTTTGCTAGCACACCAGACCACCTTTCATTTCAGGCACGACGTCTCGAAACAGTTCTGCGACTGACGTTTCTTTCTTTCCATGCCAAACGCCACTTTTTTCATAACATGTAGCTGTATTTACACTGGCACACAAATTGTGAGTAATTACTTTGTCAATAGCATCAAAAAGGACATCTGGTGCGCTGAAGTAAAAAAAATACAATGATGTCCTTTGCGAGTTATTGAAAGAATGTTTTTTTCTCCATGTTGTATTAGCTGCAAATCAAATCAATCTTTTGAATTAATGCCGTGTTGTGTATTGACATCCATTTGCAGAAAATGAATGGGGGAAGCAGAGTGTTAGAAAAGAAATGGCAAACATTGGTATAGGGACGTTAATAGTTCCGTGTGGTTTGATAATGTGTTTTCACAGAAGTTTGTATTTTGTGGTCTTCAGAATGCGGGGCACACCGCCGGTGATGCTTAAAAAACGAGCACAGCTGAATCACAAACAGCACCTGGAATGTTTATAAATGTCACGCTTATTTTTCATTCTGACCATGTCGGCCTTTCATCTTGATTTTTACTTGGAGTTTCTAAAAGGATTGTGTCTTTTTTACCAAAGCATTTGATGACATACCGAACAAACAGATCAAAGAAGAGTTTTGTGTACTTGTAGACGTACTGTTTGGTTTGCTGTTTAAATGCAAAGCATTTGAGAAATAAAGAAAATGAGTTTAAATATAAATTATTTAAATAAAGCTTCTGTATATGATGGTCTGTTGATTTATTAAAAACAGACACATATTATTTAATTTACATTAGGATATGTAGTCGCTTTTTAAGCATATTCTGTATTCATATTCTGTATTCAGTCGAATAACTTGCTTTTTGTCCTCTAGGTTGTTGTAAAGGTGTGAACAAATTTCAAGTACACTAATAAACACCTTTACCACACTTATTCTTGCGACTACATATCTTTAAGAAAAAGACAGCAGAAAATTTAATTAGCCAGCCAGAGAACTTGTTCAGCAAGCCTTAGTTAATAAGCGGCGGCCGAAGGTCACGGCCTCGCGGTGCAAGGAGACCCACGTGACATAACACAGGGAACTCAGGCCAGCCGTAGGATCTGTCCTCATTACCAACACCTTCTCCTGTTCCTGCTCTCAAATCCCCGGAGAACCCAATTAGCTGTTTGTGTGTTGTGCACTAGAAAGCGCAGCTAATCTAGCTGGTTAGTCGGTATGTTGAAGAAAAAGCTATAAAACTGCAATTTCCTTCCTCACAGTGTCTAATTTTGTAACAGTTTCAGGCATTTGGCAGATGCTTTTCGTTTAACAGCACTTGCACCCCAGATATACATTTTATCAGTATGTCCATACATTACTAGTGAATAGAACAGGTGACCTCAGTGTTGCTAGCGCTACGATTTACCGCATGGGCTACAGAAATGTACAGGAATTGAAGGCTTATCTCCAGCATGTGTTTTGCTGTAGATTCTGGTCTTCTGCATGAGTCGCAAGAGTCATATGCTAGTGGCTTTTTTAATATATAGTTCACCCCACAATAAAAATAGAGTACATGAGTTATTTACCCTCAATGATGTTCCATTTTTTTGGACACAAATTTAGAAAACTTTAATACATTTCAATGTGACCAAACCATTTAATGACGAGCGGCTGTCAAGACCTGGGCTTCCCTGTCCACATAGCTTCACCAGCTACAGTAGGTTTCACCCTGTAACACAAACCAGCAGAATTCAAACTACACCAGCAAGGAGATCCTCTAAGCTCTAATTATAAATGATAGAAATAACCTCAAAAATATAGTTTATTTTCTCTTTGTTGGTATCCATCACAGCTCAGGTAAGACCTCAGCCGAGTAACCTGAGGAGATCTGAGGGATTGAGTTTGGGTGAAGAAGGTGAGAGTGAGCTTAGCCTGACTCAACCTCTTCACTCTGTCTCACCAGAAGAGTCTTCCTCTCCTGAGGTGAAAGTGACACTTGCTCTCAGGGGGTATTTTCAGGAAAGCTACTATAAAACTGATACTCCTCTGAAAAAAGTAGATAGCAGTTGCTAAGTTACTAACAAAAAGAAGCTAAATAACATTACAGTTAATCATCTATTTAAAATCAGAAAATTGTTTATCTAGCTCAGAAACAATAGGGATACTAATAAAAGCATGTTTGTTTGAGACGTATGAACTTATAGAAAAAACCTCATTGTATTCAAAGCAAAATAAATATTTTGTTAAGTACTGTTTTTTATTACTACGTTTTGTAATAATCTTTGTTAATACTGTTTTGTATTGAATTCATACTTAAAACTACTATACATTTACAGCAGTTTTATGCTATGATTGTAGATTTCATTTTTATCACAATTCTCTGTGTACTGCCTCAGTTGAAATGAAGGAATTCTGTTGCAATTTAATATATTTATTTATTTTTTAATTCTGAATGGTGCACAGCCTTGCTTTTGGCAAATTGTTGACAGCAAATTGCTGGTGGCTGTTGTTTTCTCATTTGCGTATTTGCTGTATACCTGTATAAACATGCAATTAGTGGTGCGGGGCATTTTTGTGATGTTTTGATATTCTAATGGGTAACTGCTAACAGTCTTCTCAGCTGACTCTGTACAGCCTTGTAAGCAGCACATCTTTGTGTACTTTTTACTCCAGTAGTGTAAACTGACCACACCCTGGGACCTTCAGCCCGAAGAATCACCAACAAAGTAGCTCTATAATTACATTTCACACATTAGCGCTTAGATCATTACAGTCACTCTAACAGTCAGCCGTCGCCAGACAAGCCCCGCATGGCGCCTGCACTGTCTCTCCTGGAGATTGTAGCGGTAAATGCCCCTCAGCGTGTCATTCTGGCTGCATTGAGTTGGGCCGAGCTGAAAGAGCCACACAGCGCATTCACAACAGATGCACCTTGCAGTCTTGTAACAAAGGCCCAGATACATGAAAGCCTGCGTGACTCACCCGCATCCGCTGCTGTGTGCGTTATTGCATTCAGATCCCATTTCTTCTCTTAAATCAGTGTGAGTGTCACACAAACGTAAGGCACGGGTGGGCTTTGAGGTTAGCTCACCTGCAAAGTCTCACATTTGCCTCTTATGATACAAATTGGAAGGAGTGCGCTGTAAACTAACATGTTAACATGTTTTGGAGAAGGGAGGATGCAAATTTAAAATGGTCAAATGCAGAAAAGAGACATGGTTGTAGACAAGCGTATTGGATGAAGATTACGGTGAGAAATATGGACTTGTATTCAGGAGGTTGCTGGATCAGTTCTGCTGCTGACTGGTTACAACTATGGTTGCTAGAGCAAGGCACCTAACCCCACTGTGGGTGTGTGTTCTCCCTCCACAGCGATGAGTTAAATGTGGAGGTCATGTTCCAGGTACAGGTTAGGGGAAGGTCCAAATGAAAGATTTTACCTGAAATTTGGAGCCATATTGGAGTGTGTCACTTTTTATTTTTACACAGAGATTGCTAGATCTATTATAAAGCCTCTTGACTTTCACCACTGGCATATAATGCATCAATAATGGTTAAAGTTCAAAATGAGGAAAAGCTCTTTTTGTGTTTTTACAAAATCAACATGATGGGAACTCCAGATGTATTCATTTAAATATCATTTTAGTGTGTCATTCTTAAGCAACTTCTCTTTTGGGAGCTACATTTTTAAAGAGCCTCATATATGGTTCAGATATGCAGAGATAAATGTGTCTTCATGAGTAAACATGTTTAATTCATGTTTAATTGTACACACCAGTCATCAAAACCCAAATGTGGGTCAGTTTATTAAAATATTGTACTTGTTTTCTTTTGAAGAGGAATGTCTGAGGAACAGAATAATGTTGAAGCTGAAAATGTAGCTGTAGTTATTCACATAAAAGAATTGTAATATCTTGATTTTTGAAGAATAAGGGAAACAGTAATTTACCCCATGCAGTAGCTTAATTTCACTTTTGGACGTTATAAAGGCACATCTGCAGCTGTGGAAGACATCATTTATCCCCTGAATGCCACTAACATTATCTTTTGTTGATGCTCGCCTCTTTTTAAAATCGTAAATGAAAATTGTCATTTTGACGCACCTCTACAAATTATTGGATTACTTAGTAACCGTTCATCAATCACATTTAATGTTTTGGCTTTTATCACTTTTTCTGTTGGTGTTGCTTCTGTAAAAATATTTAAAAATCACAAAATTGTGCCGGAACCTGTGGTTGATTTGACAGAATTAACTGAAAGTGGTTCATGTATTTTTCAGTCTCCGTAGTTTCTGTAACAGCTTTTGCACATGTAGCTTTACAACCATGTGAACTGAGGTCAAACTCAACCTTCTCTCTTATGTGAAGCTTATTATCTCCAGTGATCTTCACTGTAATTTCATTTTTACAGTATTTATACTCACGCATTGAACAGAGGCTTTAATCCAAAGCGCTTAAAGTACATTCAAGTTATACATTTTATCACTGTGTTTTCCCTGAAAATAGAACCTACAACCTTTGTGGTGATATCACAATGCTCTACCATTGAGCTACGAGCAGCTACCCTGCGGTGGTCAGTAGCAGGTTTCTGGAAAGTTCACCCAGTGTGAGCTTGGCTCAGCTAATGTCTCTGCCATAACAGTTAACATTGTGTCTCCCATCATTGCATTAGATGCATAGCCTCATAGCTCTGTTCCCCTACATTACTATCTGCCAAAGAGCAGACATGCCATATTAATATATTACCTCTGCTGTTGTATCCAAATGTGAGCAGCGGACAAAATGTGTAATGGCTTTAACATTAATAATGGATAAGTATCACTGAAAAGGCTTTGCCTACTCTAATGCATAATTCATTTCTGCACCAGCACTGAGACAGACAGTAATTAGCTGCCCGTCGCCCTATGGAGGCAAAAGTCCTAAGGGTCAGATCGTACAAACACATGTATGCTAACAGGATCACTGCTAAACCACCAACTTTGTATTAGCCTCCTCAAATGTTAGATCACCCACAAAAGAAAATTCTGTCAGATTTACTCTCCCTCGCGTTGTTCCATACGCTACGATGAGATTTATAGTTCTGTCATAATTTACTCACCTCCACGTCCATCCATATGTAATGTTGAGATTTATTACTGAACGCAGAGGTAGAACTCATTAATCTTACTGCGTCGGGCTCCTGGGAGTCTCGGCCCTGGTGCGTTTGCCCCTCATGTCTGGTTGGTAGTGCCTGTTGTTCAGTGTGTGCCAGGGCGTTCAGCTCAGGTACTGGAGGGCAACCGTCCTGTAGAGTTTACCTCTAACCCTCATTAACACCCTAAACAGGTTAATAAAGGTTTTCAGGAATAGTTAAAATTGTGGGTAAACTGCAGGACTGTGGCCCTCACGACCCGAGATGAACAGCTCTGCTTACAGACAAATACTGACTGTTCCTTCTGTTTCCAGGTACATACAGGCTGTTCTGGTGCCACGCCTAGTATTTTTAAAGCAGTTATGTATT
>JBAJNP010003108.1:0-13176 GCA_036877545.1 Yasuhikotakia modesta | reverse complement strand
GTGTGTAGTGTGTGTAGTGTATGTTTGTGTGTAGTGTGTGTAGGTTAAGCTCTTGTCGACAGAAGTCTTTCTCACAATGTGTGTGGTGTAGGTTTGTGTGTAGTGTTTGGTGTAGGTTTGTGTGTAGTGTGTGTAGGTTTGTGTGTAGTGTGTGTAGGTTTGTGTGTAGTGTGTGTGGTGTAGGTTTGTGTGTAGTGTGTGTAGGTTTGTGTGTAGTGTGTGTAGTGTAGGTTTGTGTGTAGTGTGTGTGGTGTAGATTTGTGTGTAGTGTGTGTAGGTTTGTGTGTAGTGTAGGTTTGTGTGTAGTGTGTGTGGTGTAGGTTTGTGTGTAGTGTGTGTAGGTTTGTGTGTAGTGTGTGTGGTGTAGGTTTGTGTGTAGTGTGTGTAGGTTTGTGTGTAGTGTGTGTAGGTTAAGCTCTTTTCGACAGAAGTCAATCATGGCACAGTGTCTCATTAAAGGTTCGGTGCCACACAAATGTTTGCAGTTCTTTATCACAATTTACTGTAACTCTGGTTAAACACAGACTCTTAAATTTTAAGAGACCGTTAAATGCACAGACTGTGAGTCACTCTTGGGTCTAACCTGATCTTTAAATCTGCTAGTTTAAGACTGTAATTTCCATAGTTATTAGCAGTCGTCTGAAAATTTGACAGTATTTTGACCAGTGGCCACTTGGTTAACCATTTTTATTTTTACTTTTGGAAAAATACTCATAGTTGTGTCCACAGGCAAACACATTTTGTGTTGTCATACAGTTAAGTCTAAATATCTGCAACCACTCACAATCTTTCAGTTGCCAGAAATGTTTCCTTTTTTCTGTGGTATGCTTTTGTATCATGGGTTTTACAATATATATGTCTGCGTTATAGAAGATCATTAGCCACCGTGCCATCTATAATTTAGCATTGTTATTGGCTCTTAAAAAACCCTTCAGTCAACCACTTATAGTTACTTTTAGAGCATTGTATGCACTGACCAGTCTAATAGTGACGATTTGGAACAATAAAACTGAATTTACCTCAGATAATTTAAAAGCATTATAGCCCTGACAACCACTAAGTACCTTCAAATAGCCATAAAGCACTCTGTTTGATCATATGTGTGCGTGGTTCCACCCCTTTCTCTTTGTGTTACAGTACCCTTGACATCCCCCATCCATATACCCCCCAATGACATGCGTTATTACAGCTACATTTTCAAGCCTTGCAGTTTCCCGAAGCCTCTAACAATGGAATACAAGCACCACCCACCTTATGGCTGCAGCATTAACTGTGTTAGGACAGGTGCTTCAGAGATGCTAGAACTCTGTCCCTGACTGGTCAAGCGACTGAGGGCGAGGTGTCAACTGGAAGTCAACTGGAAGCATTTAATCTTGTGACATTAATTTCTAGCAGCAGCAACCCATCTAACAGGAACTAAAAGGCAAAGCATTTGAGTGAGTTTCCCTGGGGCGCTCAAACGCAAAGCAGTGCTTGTGCAGCTGTAATTTACAGACTCTTGTGTTAGAAATTCTAATAACACTGGGTGCTTCAGTTGCACATTTATTTTAAATTGTAATTCTTACAGTATTTATCAGCTTTCAGTTGTGTTACTTTTTGGAGTGTTTTACAACCTGCTGGTAAAAATGCAGTTCATAACAGTTTACACTGGTCAATATATATACTGGGACATGAACAGTAGCTGGTTTGTTGTGTTTGTTTATGGAATAATTATATTTTAAGTGTGATAAGTGTGATAAGTGTTAAGTGTGATAAGAAGCCTGAAGGCAGTGTTGTCTTTTATGTGTGCATTGCACTGATCATTACTGCACATTAGGTGTGTATGATATTGACAAAGATAACCATAATCAGAAAATTATTTGATGATTCCCATCCTGTCCAAAATGTGTTTGTCTTATATTGCACCAGCTCCCTTCTACTTAATTATTAATTGATGATATTATTCAAGGAAACAACAAATTGAAGGAAAATAGATCTTGGAAAAGTGCTCAGAAACATAAGATGAACAGTGTTGCATACAAGCAGAAAGCTAAACTATGACATTGTAATATGAGTCCCCACATGCAAATTTATGTCAAGCTCAGCACAGCTTATTGCTTTAATGTAGTGAGTTATTCTATCTATGATGACGTGTCATTTTGTGCTGTCATGTTTATAACAGTTAACTGACTAATAGACTTCATCTTCGGCTGAGGTTTTGTTTTCAGCTCTAATAACTGGTTGGGATTGGTTATGTTTTAAAAGACTTCTTAGGTTAGTTGCTCTTTTTATTGCCAGTGTTTATAAACCAGCTGTTTTCTCTCTTCTCTTTCTCTCATCTTTTCTCTTATTCAGCTTCATATTCCTGCATCAGACATGAAGTCCATTTGGATTTTTTCTTCAGAACTGACTGTGTTCTTAAAGAAACACTGAGTATCTCACAGGCTAACATCTGGTTGTGTGTTGCTGTATTCTGTGTATGATGTGCATCCCACAGTGTGCAACATCCCACAGACACAAAAGACGACAGACAACACAACTGACTGTATTAAAATATATTATAATGACTAAGAATATTAACAAAATATTAATTTTTTAAAGGTTGTACACACCTCAGACTAATGTTCTGCATTATGCTGTGAACACAATCCTTAAAAAAATGAGTAAAAATCTAAGTGTTAATTTCTAAGATGATTTAACACCATATATATATTGTTCATTCAAGTAGTTTTTGCTGTTAGCTGTTAGTCTAAGCACTGTGTAATATCTGCACTCATAGTGTTATATTTAAAATTAATATTATACAAAGGTAGAAGAAATTAACTTCACATTTACGACCGTGAGCAAAACTCCAGCCTTGTTTCACAATTAACAGCTTGTCTTTTAAATCCCATTCAAGACTAAAGGTTTTTTATTTGAAGCCACGGAGCTCAAATAAGACTCAGGATTACCCTTCCTGCAGTTTTCAGATAAAACACGGTTTCTAAAAGTCGCAGCTTGTGATGTGAAGGAAAATCTTTTGATCTGCATTCTCTCTTTTCCATGTCTCAGTCTCATGTAGTTATCATGAAAGTGTATGTCGGCTTGTCTCTCGCTGCTCTGAGGCTTATCTGACAGATTTAACCATCTGGCCATGACATGATTGCAAACTCCCCTCAATCTTTTGTTGTCTGCGATGACCAAATCACACAGAGCCTTTCCACCACAATACCATTTATGAGTCCCTCAGTGAATATTAAAGCTGGTTTGAGGCGGTAAGAGATTAGTTAGACATGGGTGGTTTGTAGGACTAGAGGTTGTGGGAGGGATGCTTGGCCTGTCTGGACCAAGTTGAAATCTCCTGTCTGTAAAAGCAAGCAATGGCTTTATGTTTTGTTTGACTCCCCCTGTGTCTAATAAAACTTAATTACTCAATATTTTGTGCTGGCTGTTACCTCCAGTTAGCTTTTAACTAGCATGGTTGTTATTGGCCTTTAGCACAATGTGTTTAGTTTCTAGATTCAGAAATGCTTATAGAAACTGATGGGTAACACAGAAGGATCTGGGTCCATTGCCCTGAGGTGGAGCTTATTAGCGAGTCTCCTTTGTTTAGATGAAGAAGTAGCATCCAGGCCATGGATTCTACCAGACATGTGTTCAATTTATCAGCTTGGCTGAGTAAGTGCTGGAGTTTTTGGCTCTTCTTTTTGCCCAACAAATTTAGTAACGAATCAAATGATTAATAGAAATGTGGACGTATCACTTTCCCATGCTTGTGTTATTCAAATAATTCTCAAACTTCTTGTGTTTAGTGGGTGTCGATGCTTTTTATTTATATATTTGTGTACATTTTTTATGATATATAGTGCCGGGAACATAGAATGCTTCAAGTACCTATCAGTTAACCTTGTGCCACTGATTTGTGTGATTTCTGATGACCTACTTTGCAAAGCAGGTTTTGTGCTGGAGATGCAGGACCATCATCTTCATCATGACCCACCACTGCTGAGGAACCGCATTACTGTTTTACTGTCACAGATGAGCTTTAGTGGGTTAATCTGCAGCAAAAAGAAAAGGCTGAGAATGTATTGCTTTCCAACCGGCTTTTCTCCAGCAACAATTTCCCCCTCCTCTCATATTTTTATCCTCCAGTGAGCTTTTTTTATTTTTCTCATACTTTCTGCTTTCAGCAATAATTTCTTCAGTTGCCGTCTGGCCTGACCCCCAAACTCCGCCTCCCTTTCCCCTCGTACTCCCGACCCAAATATCAAATCTCCGGTCAAACGGTTCTTTCAGCCCTAATGCATTTTGCGAGGGCTAGTAATGATCGACTTATTTTGAAGGCAGTGCTCTTTGCATTTTGACCAAGCACCTCTGGCTAAAATAGTGGTGCAAATATTCTATGATCTTCACTTTATCGACTGCTGCATGGTGTTATGCGCCCTCTGGGCCAGCCACCATCACTAGCAGACCCACTTTTGGGAGCTTTGCCAGTCAATAAAAACCTCATTTATTTGCATGATAAGGAAACAGAGCAGCACCGATCGACAGCGGTCTAGACATGACATGTGTTGATAACAGTTTTACAGTGGAGATGATGTTGGCTCTTGGAAATCGAATGCTGGGATTAATACATATTGAACCTTCGGGTAACTGTGGCCTCTATAAAAGCCATTCTCTCATTATGACACTGATTTGTGAAGTTACCTCAACCAGTTTCTCATCTATGAATACTGTATATAATTTTTATTAATAAATGGCAGTTGTTGTACTGCAGAGAAAGCTTACATGTGTTTAATTATTATTTACTTGATTAGACTTCACACCGATCACTGATCATTAGTTAATCTACGTACTGAAAGATGGAATTGGCCAATGCAAGAATTTGTTTATTTCCAGAATCATGTCATTAAAATTATGACTTTTAAATTATATATTTTTTATCAGTAGTTTTGTTCTCTGGGATTGAACCCGCAACCTTTGTATTGCTAACACAATGCTTTTACAGTTGAGCTACACAATAACGTTGAAAAAAAAAAACAATGTTCATTTACCAAGTTACTGACAGTGTCACTTGTACCTTGAAGTACTATGTAACCTTTAAAAGTGATTTAAATGTATTGTGCTTGTGGTATGTAGACAGAACAAATGAATTTCACTACTGACTGAAAAAGACAACTAAATATATAATGAACATATTTAATGAAATATAAGTATGTATATTAAGTCATATGGGCATGTAAATAGCATGTTGCTTTGACTCATGAAATAGTATTACAAGTACAAGTTAGGCAACAATGACATTAGGAATAATAATTCCTAGTTATACCAGATCATGTTGAAAACTGTTAATTTAACAGATTATTGTAGGCCAGCCGTTGATGTTATAAAATAATTGAACGTGTATAATTGACTGTTGAGTATGGAGTCGCCGTCTCTGGGTCAGTTGTAATTTCTGTCAGATCAGCCAGGATGATGTGAATTCATGTTGTTTGGACTCTGTCTCTTTCCCTTCTTATTTGTAGACTTCTTGAGGTTGTCTTTATTTTTGTAGGTGACTCAATGGTCAATTTTGCTCATTTGTTGATGCTACAGTTTTTTTTTTTCACTTAAAGCTACTTTGCATCTCTCATCGTACGACAGACACTTTAAGAGCTTCTTTGCTTTGTTTATGGACATGACATAAGCACTCAGGAATAAATGATGTAAGCATGTGATATAAGCATCCCACCAGTTTTTATGTATTAAACTGTATTAAGCTTTGCTTATTTCTAAACAAGACAAATTAGTGTAGCACATGTCCAAATATTATTTTTATGTTTTAAGGGCAATTGTACTAATCCATCCATCCATCATTCTTAAAGTCAAACAGAAAGGTTTTTATTTTAAAGTCACTAATCACATGCACACTGCACATTAAACTATCCTTTCCTTATAAGTACAGTATGACATAATCTTACACTAAGGCAGTTTTTTTAACTCTTAAGTAACTGTTGTACTGCACATACCTGTGCAGGTGTTAACCATAAGCCCGTCTATCACCGAGAGCAGCAGTTGATTATGGCATTAACAGAACAAACAGTTTAACTGGATCTCTGCAGTGTTTGGAGTCTGAGGTCTAATGGTTTAGCACTAGACCTATATAGCAAATCCCCAACGCTGAGGCTCTGAGATACATGATGATCGTCTGCGTATACGAGCTTTACGTGATCAACAGCACAAAAAGTGAATCCAGATTAAAGCCGGAGTGAAAGAGGCTCTCTGGTGGAGAGAGATATCAAACGCTATAATGAGCAAACGCGACGGTCATGCTAATACCGCTGGCTTCCTGCGCTTTCTGTGAAGTTTTTCAGCAGCAGATACGGCAGCCAGAGACAGTTTTATGTTGGCATGGTGTGATAAAGGCGTTGATGTGTTAGACAGTGCAGAAATATGTCTGTGTTACAAAGCGGAACTTTGACAAAGTGAGAATGAGATATTGTGTTAATGCTAAAAGAATGGGACGTGAATGTGCTTAACATTGTCAGAACTCTATTGAATTGTATCTATGCGGCGTAATGCTAATTTGTGAAAAATGCTCTTAGCTTAACCTGAAACTGATGAGTGAGTTAATAAGCTGTTTACTAAATTACTGCCTAATTAGCTCTGATATTTTTCTCTGCTAGAATCTAGTCCTCTACTCACATATACAGTGACATGCACCAATATTTTAGCAGGGAGTTCAAACTCTCATTCAGTCTCTGCATTCATTTTTGATATGTAAGCTTTACGTCAATAAAACTGCTGTACGGATATTGCGTGACATTATTGTAAGCGAATGTAGAGCAGCCGTTTTTTGTTTATTTGGAAAATATGTAGTGTAAGCCTTTGAAAGCCTTTACAGAAATTAGCAATAAATACTCATGTCTGATAAATGTAACTGAAGTAAGACGCAGCAAGAAAACTTCACATATAAGCAGATGTTACACTCATAACATCTGATATTATGAGTGGTGTGTGATTAATGCAACAGTCAATGAATAAGCTCTATAATGCAAATAGGTTACGTTAATGTTTAATACACAACAAATCTGCAAATTCACAGGAGGTTTAATAAGATTATAAACAGCTGACTTTATTTAGACAGAATAAGCACTTATGCAAGAAAGGTTTATATGGAAATACATGCACCTTATATCTGCAACTGCATGTTGACTTTACATTTCTAAGTTAGTTTGTTCAGTTAGATTGTGTATAAAGAGTGACATAAATTGTGTTATTAAACAGGTCATTGGCAAACTGTCATTGCACTCAACTAATATGGCAACCGTGTGTGAAATTAAAGCTGCTCTTAAATTCATTTAGCGTTACAATTATTCCTTTTCTCTGTGACAAAATTGCAATTTTCTCTACCTGAGATAGATGTGCCCTCGTGTCAGTGATCACAGGTGTTCTCCAGATGTTGTTAGGGAACGCTAGCAGGCCCTGTGCTAACACACGGCCCCTGACACAGATAAATGACCTCACGGATACAACCTGATGCATTCTAAAGGCCGTCGGCGAGACACGCAGTCCTGTTGGTGGCTTTGCACACATCTCTAAAGCCTGTGGCTGGAACTTGACTGCTTTTACAGTTCAGGGAATACATTTACCTGCTGGGGAACCAGGAGAGATCGATAAACCTGCAGCATGCACAATAGCAGCTTGCGTTTCAAGCTTAAGTCCAATTGTGAATGTCCTTGACATGAAAAGTTTTGCTAGCACACCAGACCACCTTTCATTTCAGGCACGACGTCTCGAAACAGTTCTGCGACTGACGTTTCTTTCTTTCCATGCCAAACGCCACTTTTTTCATAACATGTAGCTGTATTTACACTGGCACACAAATTGTGAGTAATTACTTTGTCAATAGCATCAAAAAGGACATCTGGTGCGCTGAAGTAAAAAAAATACAATGATGTCCTTTGCGAGTTATTGAAAGAATGTTTTTTTCTCCATGTTGTATTAGCTGCAAATCAAATCAATCTTTTGAATTAATGCCGTGTTGTGTATTGACATCCATTTGCAGAAAATGAATGGGGGAAGCAGAGTGTTAGAAAAGAAATGGCAAACATTGGTATAGGGACGTTAATAGTTCCGTGTGGTTTGATAATGTGTTTTCACAGAAGTTTGTATTTTGTGGTCTTCAGAATGCGGGGCACACCGCCGGTGATGCTTAAAAAACGAGCACAGCTGAATCACAAACAGCACCTGGAATGTTTATAAATGTCACGCTTATTTTTCATTCTGACCATGTCGGCCTTTCATCTTGATTTTTACTTGGAGTTTCTAAAAGGATTGTGTCTTTTTTACCAAAGCATTTGATGACATACCGAACAAACAGATCAAAGAAGAGTTTTGTGTACTTGTAGACGTACTGTTTGGTTTGCTGTTTAAATGCAAAGCATTTGAGAAATAAAGAAAATGAGTTTAAATATAAATTATTTAAATAAAGCTTCTGTATATGATGGTCTGTTGATTTATTAAAAACAGACACATATTATTTAATTTACATTAGGATATGTAGTCGCTTTTTAAGCATATTCTGTATTCATATTCTGTATTCAGTCGAATAACTTGCTTTTTGTCCTCTAGGTTGTTGTAAAGGTGTGAACAAATTTCAAGTACACTAATAAACACCTTTACCACACTTATTCTTGCGACTACATATCTTTAAGAAAAAGACAGCAGAAAATTTAATTAGCCAGCCAGAGAACTTGTTCAGCAAGCCTTAGTTAATAAGCGGCGGCCGAAGGTCACGGCCTCGCGGTGCAAGGAGACCCACGTGACATAACACAGGGAACTCAGGCCAGCCGTAGGATCTGTCCTCATTACCAACACCTTCTCCTGTTCCTGCTCTCAAATCCCCGGAGAACCCAATTAGCTGTTTGTGTGTTGTGCACTAGAAAGCGCAGCTAATCTAGCTGGTTAGTCGGTATGTTGAAGAAAAAGCTATAAAACTGCAATTTCCTTCCTCACAGTGTCTAATTTTGTAACAGTTTCAGGCATTTGGCAGATGCTTTTCGTTTAACAGCACTTGCACCCCAGATATACATTTTATCAGTATGTCCATACATTACTAGTGAATAGAACAGGTGACCTCAGTGTTGCTAGCGCTACGATTTACCGCATGGGCTACAGAAATGTACAGGAATTGAAGGCTTATCTCCAGCATGTGTTTTGCTGTAGATTCTGGTCTTCTGCATGAGTCGCAAGAGTCATATGCTAGTGGCTTTTTTAATATATAGTTCACCCCACAATAAAAATAGAGTACATGAGTTATTTACCCTCAATGATGTTCCATTTTTTTGGACACAAATTTAGAAAACTTTAATACATTTCAATGTGACCAAACCATTTAATGACGAGCGGCTGTCAAGACCTGGGCTTCCCTGTCCACATAGCTTCACCAGCTACAGTAGGTTTCACCCTGTAACACAAACCAGCAGAATTCAAACTACACCAGCAAGGAGATCCTCTAAGCTCTAATTATAAATGATAGAAATAACCTCAAAAATATAGTTTATTTTCTCTTTGTTGGTATCCATCACAGCTCAGGTAAGACCTCAGCCGAGTAACCTGAGGAGATCTGAGGGATTGAGTTTGGGTGAAGAAGGTGAGAGTGAGCTTAGCCTGACTCAACCTCTTCACTCTGTCTCACCAGAAGAGTCTTCCTCTCCTGAGGTGAAAGTGACACTTGCTCTCAGGGGGTATTTTCAGGAAAGCTACTATAAAACTGATACTCCTCTGAAAAAAGTAGATAGCAGTTGCTAAGTTACTAACAAAAAGAAGCTAAATAACATTACAGTTAATCATCTATTTAAAATCAGAAAATTGTTTATCTAGCTCAGAAACAATAGGGATACTAATAAAAGCATGTTTGTTTGAGACGTATGAACTTATAGAAAAAACCTCATTGTATTCAAAGCAAAATAAATATTTTGTTAAGTACTGTTTTTTATTACTACGTTTTGTAATAATCTTTGTTAATACTGTTTTGTATTGAATTCATACTTAAAACTACTATACATTTACAGCAGTTTTATGCTATGATTGTAGATTTCATTTTTATCACAATTCTCTGTGTACTGCCTCAGTTGAAATGAAGGAATTCTGTTGCAATTTAATATATTTATTTATTTTTTAATTCTGAATGGTGCACAGCCTTGCTTTTGGCAAATTGTTGACAGCAAATTGCTGGTGGCTGTTGTTTTCTCATTTGCGTATTTGCTGTATACCTGTATAAACATGCAATTAGTGGTGCGGGGCATTTTTGTGATGTTTTGATATTCTAATGGGTAACTGCTAACAGTCTTCTCAGCTGACTCTGTACAGCCTTGTAAGCAGCACATCTTTGTGTACTTTTTACTCCAGTAGTGTAAACTGACCACACCCTGGGACCTTCAGCCCGAAGAATCACCAACAAAGTAGCTCTATAATTACATTTCACACATTAGCGCTTAGATCATTACAGTCACTCTAACAGTCAGCCGTCGCCAGACAAGCCCCGCATGGCGCCTGCACTGTCTCTCCTGGAGATTGTAGCGGTAAATGCCCCTCAGCGTGTCATTCTGGCTGCATTGAGTTGGGCCGAGCTGAAAGAGCCACACAGCGCATTCACAACAGATGCACCTTGCAGTCTTGTAACAAAGGCCCAGATACATGAAAGCCTGCGTGACTCACCCGCATCCGCTGCTGTGTGCGTTATTGCATTCAGATCCCATTTCTTCTCTTAAATCAGTGTGAGTGTCACACAAACGTAAGGCACGGGTGGGCTTTGAGGTTAGCTCACCTGCAAAGTCTCACATTTGCCTCTTATGATACAAATTGGAAGGAGTGCGCTGTAAACTAACATGTTAACATGTTTTGGAGAAGGGAGGATGCAAATTTAAAATGGTCAAATGCAGAAAAGAGACATGGTTGTAGACAAGCGTATTGGATGAAGATTACGGTGAGAAATATGGACTTGTATTCAGGAGGTTGCTGGATCAGTTCTGCTGCTGACTGGTTACAACTATGGTTGCTAGAGCAAGGCACCTAACCCCACTGTGGGTGTGTGTTCTCCCTCCACAGCGATGAGTTAAATGTGGAGGTCATGTTCCAGGTACAGGTTAGGGGAAGGTCCAAATGAAAGATTTTACCTGAAATTTGGAGCCATATTGGAGTGTGTCACTTTTTATTTTTACACAGAGATTGCTAGATCTATTATAAAGCCTCTTGACTTTCACCACTGGCATATAATGCATCAATAATGGTTAAAGTTCAAAATGAGGAAAAGCTCTTTTTGTGTTTTTACAAAATCAACATGATGGGAACTCCAGATGTATTCATTTAAATATCATTTTAGTGTGTCATTCTTAAGCAACTTCTCTTTTGGGAGCTACATTTTTAAAGAGCCTCATATATGGTTCAGATATGCAGAGATAAATGTGTCTTCATGAGTAAACATGTTTAATTCATGTTTAATTGTACACACCAGTCATCAAAACCCAAATGTGGGTCAGTTTATTAAAATATTGTACTTGTTTTCTTTTGAAGAGGAATGTCTGAGGAACAGAATAATGTTGAAGCTGAAAATGTAGCTGTAGTTATTCACATAAAAGAATTGTAATATCTTGATTTTTGAAGAATAAGGGAAACAGTAATTTACCCCATGCAGTAGCTTAATTTCACTTTTGGACGTTATAAAGGCACATCTGCAGCTGTGGAAGACATCATTTATCCCCTGAATGCCACTAACATTATCTTTTGTTGATGCTCGCCTCTTTTTAAAATCGTAAATGAAAATTGTCATTTTGACGCACCTCTACAAATTATTGGATTACTTAGTAACCGTTCATCAATCACATTTAATGTTTTGGCTTTTATCACTTTTTCTGTTGGTGTTGCTTCTGTAAAAATATTTAAAAATCACAAAATTGTGCCGGAACCTGTGGTTGATTTGACAGAATTAACTGAAAGTGGTTCATGTATTTTTCAGTCTCCGTAGTTTCTGTAACAGCTTTTGCACATGTAGCTTTACAACCATGTGAACTGAGGTCAAACTCAACCTTCTCTCTTATGTGAAGCTTATTATCTCCAGTGATCTTCACTGTAATTTCATTTTTACAGTATTTATACTCACGCATTGAACAGAGGCTTTAATCCAAAGCGCTTAAAGTACATTCAAGTTATACATTTTATCACTGTGTTTTCCCTGAAAATAGAACCTACAACCTTTGTGGTGATATCACAATGCTCTACCATTGAGCTACGAGCAGCTACCCTGCGGTGGTCAGTAGCAGGTTTCTGGAAAGTTCACCCAGTGTGAGCTTGGCTCAGCTAATGTCTCTGCCATAACAGTTAACATTGTGTCTCCCATCATTGCATTAGATGCATAGCCTCATAGCTCTGTTCCCCTACATTACTATCTGCCAAAGAGCAGACATGCCATATTAATATATTACCTCTGCTGTTGTATCCAAATGTGAGCAGCGGACAAAATGTGTAATGGCTTTAACATTAATAATGGATAAGTATCACTGAAAAGGCTTTGCCTACTCTAATGCATAATTCATTTCTGCACCAGCACTGAGACAGACAGTAATTAGCTGCCCGTCGCCCTATGGAGGCAAAAGTCCTAAGGGTCAGATCGTACAAACACATGTATGCTAACAGGATCACTGCTAAACCACCAACTTTGTATTAGCCTCCTCAAATGTTAGATCACCCACAAAAGAAAATTCTGTCAGATTTACTCTCCCTCGCGTTGTTCCATACGCTACGATGAGATTTATAGTTCTGTCATAATTTACTCACCTCCACGTCCATCCATATGTAATGTTGAGATTTATTACTGAACGCAGAGGTAGAACTCATTAATCTTACTGCGTCGGGCTCCTGGGAGTCTCGGCCCTGGTGCGTTTGCCCCTCATGTCTGGTTGGTAGTGCCTGTTGTTCAGTGTGTGCCAGGGCGTTCAGCTCAGGTACTGGAGGGCAACCGTCCTGTAGAGTTTACCTCTAACCCTCATTAACACCCTAAACAGGTTAATAAAGGTTTTCAGGAATAGTTAAAATTGTGGGTAAACTGCAGGACTGTGGCCCTCACGACCCGAGATGAACAGCTCTGCTTACAGACAAATACTGACTGTTCCTTCTGTTTCCAGGTACATACAGGCTGTTCTGGTGCCACGCCTAGTATTTTTAAAGCAGTTATGTATT
>JBAJNP010003107.1:27627-42080 GCA_036877545.1 Yasuhikotakia modesta | reverse complement strand
GTTTGGTTATCCACTAAAGACCTTCCTCTCTGGGTCCCTTCTCGCAAGCTGGCTCCCAGGTTTATTGGGCCCTACAAGATCGCTAAGGTGTTGAGCCCGGTGGCGGTCAGGCTCCATCTTCCCCCCTCCCTTGGTCGGGTTCACCCGGTTTTCCATGTCTCGAAAATCAAGCCTGTGCGGGTTTCCCCCCTTAACCCCCCCACCTCTACCCCAGCCCCTCCCCCTCCACGTCTCCTGGATGGCTCCCCTTTTTACACTGTTAGGCAGATTCTTGACGCTCGCCGTAGGGGCAGAGGTTTCCAGTATTTGGTGGACTGGGAGGGCTATGGCCCGGAAGAGCGGAGTTGGGTGCCGTCCCGAGACATCCTGGACCACTCACTTTCCTACCTATTTACAATTCCTGTAGATGGATATGCCCTACATATTGGGCAGATAGTAAGTTTAAAAATGGCAGCCGTTGCTGCATATCAGTTTGGCAGATCAAAGGTATGTAAGTGTATCAACTTTACCAGTGCTGGCTTGTTATGACATTAGGATGAAACAAACAAACAAAAGAAAATTGCATAACAGTTAAACTAAGCAGAGGACAGCAGATACCATGTTGCATCCAATAACAGAAAATACCCACATATCCAATGTATCTGTAGTTTTGCCGGCATTTAGATTGGGAATGTGGATATGGTGGAAATGTTCATGGGGATATGGTGGAAATGTTCATGGATGTAAATGTTCTTTGTGTAAAATAATAATAATTATGAAAGTCCTAGGTCACAGTCCATCTGTGACACTGATAAATTTGCAAAAATATTATTAATGGCACGGTAGGCAATCTTTCACAGAATGTAATTGAAATTATTCAGTCAGAATGCAACTTATGTTCAGGTGTATTTAACAAAATATTTGAGAAAGGAAATTACTGCACACATCCCCTGTGCAAAGTATATGCCAAGGAAACAATGTTCTGTACTTTTAAATAGGTATGAATGCCAAGTAAATACCAAGCAAGAAATAAATTTTAAAACTTTCAGTATTCAAATAAAGGTTGCTACTTTTTTCTAGTTCAGACAAAGTTAAGACAAGTCAACTTACTCAGTTTGAGATCACAATATTTCATTCAATATTTCAACATTATCATCAAATGTATCTGCCCCCTGCAGGAACTTGTTGTAGGTGTCAGAGCAGTAGTTCATAAAGAGCTACAGAGAAACCATACAGATCATGTACAATTTCTTCTCAAAGACTGATGTCTACAAAATGCTTTTCAATGGCTAAATATGTCAATAGATGTTTTGTCTGCAAGGTCAGCTGCAAGGTCATTACCTTTATATTAAACAATGTCACAACATTCTTCTGTTAATGCAGACAGCATGATCAAATGCACTTTTTTACCTCGCTTTAGGTTGGGCAAATATGCACATTTGATCACACATTTGCACAAACAGTGCAGGCCAAATTATACATCGAAGTTAACTGTGGTTCAAAATAGTATTTTGGGGGCATTTTAAACGAAGACTGTTAATGGAATAAAATAGGTCTCCTTACCCTTTATCTAGCCTAAAGGGACACTCTTCTGAACCCACAACTTAACTGATAGCAATCAAAGCTATTGGCTAAGCTGTTTGTATTGTGGGTGAGGGTCTGCCATTTGTCTAGTACAGTTTGGGGGTTAAACATCTCTAATTTGGCCACTTTGTTTGTCTTAGGTTTGGTTTCAATCACATGGTCAAGGAAGGATAAAAAGGGAATGTAAGAGATAATTTTCTTTTCCTTAGCTCTCTTGCCCTTTGTGCTCTTTTTGTACTTTTTTCTTTACCTGAGCTCTGGGGTTCAGGCCACTAGGCCCAGCTTCCAGGCCTCAATTGTTCTCTCTTTCTTACCTGCTTTTTCTATCTCTCATTTCATATCTCAGACATCAGGTAACATTCTTAACACCCGCAATCAACTGTATACATCTGTATACCATATATAATTTACCATTACATGTATGTTTATTGTAATGTTAATAAACTCATTATCACACCTTTTTATTATTTGTAAATAATTTAAACTACTTAATGCAAGACAATATATTTATTATAGCAACGCTCACCCACATTTAGCTAATCTTAACTGTGCTTATTGCGTCATTGGTATAAATAGCAGAAGGGATACAGAAAATACACAGTTTTATACCATCTTGCTTTTTTCTAGTCATTTTGGCATTCCTACAGCTTGGTATTAAGCATTAAGCAAAGTATTGGTATAGGTATTAAGCAAAGTATTGAGTTCCTCTTCCTACCTTTTCTGGGAGCAGCAACACATTTGAAACTAGCCTGGGTGGTATTTTTATTGTTCTTTGAGCCAGGTAATTTCACAGTTTGCCTTGAATATTTACTGGTCTTAATTTGCCATTCTGATGAAGCTACATGTTCTGTAATCTAATGCTCTGCCTTGGCAAGAGCTTTACTTCCATGGCTGGACACTACCTTGACCTCAACCTTAAACAGGCTTATTCTCTGCATTATTTATTTAACTATTTTTCCTTTATTGCTTTTTTATTACAAGTAGGCACTCTGACACTATGACATTTATGACACTATAAGCTTTTATGGAGTCTGCAGGTGCTTAGAGAGTTTCAGTATTCTTTGTCTCTTCCGTAATGGATTGCTTGGGAACTCTTTCACAAGCTGCTCCTTTGTTTTCCCATCTACCTCTGAATGGGCTGCTCCCTTGTTTCCCATCTACCGCTGAATAATAGACATCAATGTCTTTAACTGAAACTGTCACGACTCGCTCGTGACTGTCATGTTTTGTAAGGTCTTACCCCTGTAGAGGTAGTTGTTTGTCTGTTTTTGATTATGTTCTGACCTTTTTGTTCATTGTTTGAGTTGTTTCAGCTGCGCGCAGCCTGAGTGTCTGATTATCAGCTGCACGCAGCTTGATTGTTTTGTGTTTATTAGCAGCGCTGATCTTCGGATCAGTGCTGCAACATTTCGTATGTTGAGGCCTGGTTGTGGTATGCTTCGAGTTTTTCCTTGCCTTGCCTTGCCTTGTCGTGCTCCAGTTTAGTCTTGCCTTTTTTTTACCTTGTCTGTTTCTGGGAGGTAGTTCCCTGTGGTTTTGTTTCTCATTTTGTTAGTTTTATTTTCTACTTTGTTTTCCATTTAGTTTGGCTGGCCCCATTGTGCTTGTGACATTTCTGTTAAATAATTTTCCCGTTCCTGCAATTCCTCCCTTTTGTGTTTCGATCTTGGGTTCCACCCCCTATCTCGAGTGGCGTGGCAATAGCGTGTTCGCTACGCCAGAGACCCGGGTTCGAGACCCGACCCTGACAGTAACAGGCTCCTCTTTTAACACACCAAGGACTTGAACTTGGAAAGCCTCTTGAACTTGCCCCTCATGCTCCCCCAGTGACCTCGAGAAAATGAGGATGTCACCCAGGTACACAAATACAAACAGGTTTAGCATGTCTTGGTGGACATCATTACTCAGGGCTTGAAACACGGCCGGGGCATTGTTGGGCCTGAATTGCATCACCAGGTATTCATAGTGGCCCGTGGGAGTACTGAAGGCAATCTTCTATTTATCTATCCACACGAGATTGCAGAGATACAGCTTGGTAATAATAGAAGCCGGTTGCAGCAGCTTGAAAGCAGTGGCCATGAGAGGAAGGGAGTATTGATCCCAGACCGTGATCCAATTGAGGCCACGGTAATTGATACACTTCCTAAGGTCCCCATTTTTCTTTTCCACAACAAAGAAACCAGCCCTGGCCGGGCACTTGAAGAGAGATAGCCCAGTGTCTGAGGTGGGCTTATTCCACCCAAACGATGTAGGACGTCAAAGATGTGGGGTTATTGGCCACCATACAACACAGGGTGGTCTCCAGATCTTGGTTTACCCGCTTTGTATTGGACTCAGGATGGTATCCAGACAATAGGCTGAGGGGCACCAATCAGCCTGCAGAATGCTCCCCAGAATCGGGAGGAGAATTGGGGACCTCGGTCTAAGACCATGTCCAGGGGAATCCTAAATACCCATACACACACTTTTGACGCAGACAAATACAATGCGACTTTAATCATTGTAGTACCATTTTTGTTATATTAATAATTAATTCTTCGTATAATTAATATATTGTTTTAATTCATTTAATTTCTTCTAACAATTAAATCTTAATGCAGATTTACAAATGAAGTCCTTCTATGTATTAATTTTCAAATATGGAATTATTTTACAATGATTTTACATCCACAAAGATAACAATTATTTTGCCTTTGTTGCTCTTTTGGACTAATAAATAAAATGCTCAGAATAATGAGCAGGTCTTGAGAGAATCTTCCCCCTCTCTCTGCCCAAATCAGATGCCATGAAGGCCTATATCCAAGAGGATTTGGCTAAGGGTTCACCTGACCCTCTAACTCCCCTGCATCAGCCGGTTTCTTCTTTGTCATGAAAAATGATGGAGGGTTATGTCCCAATATTGCCTATTGAGGTCTAAATTAAATTACTGTTAAGTTTGACTACCCTTTGCCCTTCGTTCCACTATTCCACTATACTATACCAAGCTCAATCTCTGTAATGCATATAACCTTATTCAAATAAAGGAAGGAGATGGAAGACCACCTTCTCTACAACCAGTGGACATTATGGATATTTGGTCATGCCCTTTGGCCTAGCTAACAGCCCAACCAAAGTTTCAGTCGTTCATGAATGACATTTAGAGACGTGCTCAACAAATGAGTGATATTTATATTACATATATGACATCCTGATTTACTCAAACACATTACAAGTGCACATTTTTGTAATCAGTAGGTTGTAATCAGTAGGTTGCTGGTTCGATTCCAGCACCGGCAGATAGCAACTGAAGTGCCCTTGAGCAAGGCACCTAACCCCCGATTGCTCCCTGGGCGCTGCAGGGATAGCTGCCCACTGCTCCGGGTGTGTGTGTGTTCACGACTTGCAGTGTGTGTTCACTCCTCACATGGATGGGTTAAATGCAGAGGTCACATTTCGGTTATGGGCAACCGTAACTGACAAACACTTCACTTCACATTTCAAGCACCTAATCAAATATCACTTAAAACGGGTAGTACAAGTTCCACCAGACAAGCACCACCTTCCTGGGGTAAATCATCAAGATGGAGTAATCATGTGTGAATTAAGGTGAAAGCAGTATTTGAATGGCCTCAGGAACTACAGTGTTTCTTAGGGTTTGTTAATTTCCAACAGCGATCCATTCACAATTTCAGTACAGTAGCAGCACCCTTAACTTACAAAATACCACTCCTCCAAAATCACCTGGAACCTGGAAGCCCAACAGGCATTTGTAGAATTGAGAGTCAAGTTCACCACAGCACCCATCCTCCGACACCCTGACCCAAATTACCCCTTTGTAGTTGAAGTCAACATGTCTAATACTGGAGACCTGGGTCTAAACCTAGAGACCTGGGTTTAAGAATACCAAGGCAGATGCTCTGTCTCACCAGACTGATAAAACACATGCTTCGTCTGAGCCTGAAAACATTATCTCAAAGAAATTACTAGCAGCACCAGTCCAATGGGACATAATGACCAAAATCACTTCCTTGAATGACTAAATCCCTCCACCCAGAGATTGCCCCCTGCAGCATTCAATCAGGGACATCTGCCACGGGCTTAACCCCATTCTAATCCTGGGATATCAACCACCATTGTTCATTGTCTGGTGAGCCTACTGATCTTCCCTCTGTGACAGAATGGTTACATTGCAGTGTGGAGGTCTGAAACCAGCTCATACTCATCTGCTGCATGCAATTCGTTCTTTCATAAGAATTGCCGGGTAAACTAATATTATTAAAAACTGACCACCCCATGCTTGCTCTTGTTTAATAATAACATTCTTAGTCACAATCATGCAATGTGCTCAGGTGAGGTCAGAAGTCAGGTGATAGACAGAAATCAGGGGATCTCTGTTGATGTGCTCCCTGCTCCATTCAAACTACAAGTCCCCAGTATGATCTTATCCTGACACAGAATCTGCGGTATCGGTCAGAGTCCTTCTTAATCTACTGGAAATAACAATTTCTTAAGAACTTCAAATAGACCAAGAAAATCAATTCATTATGCCAGGCAGGTTAAAGTTACATAAGAATGATTTCAAATTTAGAACAAATGATCAACAGAATGCATAATGTAAATCATTCCTGGCAAATGAGACACACATAGTTCTGTGTGGGAAGCTCATGTCTCTCTGACCGTTATCAGTTTGTACATATAAATAGGGAATCGTCTGCCCAAATGCCAGTCCAGTATGGTCTGCCTCTTTTGGGCCCTCTGCTTTTCACAATCTATATGCTTCCATTAGGAAATCTAATTAGAAGCCATGAGATAAATTTCCATTGCTGAGCAAATGACACCCAATTATACATAACCTCTAGACCTGACAATACTATTAATTTAGCAAAACTCTGATTGCTTCACAGCCATAAAACACTGGGTGATGGATGAAATTACTGGATGTAATTTTCAAAATAAAACCGAAATATTACTTGTTCGACCACACTAATAAACAGACCCCTGCCGACTATAACTTAATTTTGAAGAGTGTAATGTTACCTCATCCAATACAGTTAAAAACCTGGGTGTCATTTTGGACAGTAATCTATCATTTGAAAGCCATGTGGCATGTATTAAATATCGTTTCTCATCTGAAGTAAAAAAAATCTATCCCTCTTTTCCTATTCTTCTTTATTTCATTTAATCCCTTCTACTGTGTCTTATAATACTCTGAGCTATCTCCAAACTTGTATTTTGAGCACTTCCAGTGTCTATTGCCTCTATATGTCGACTCGCTAATATTTTCCTCACTTGTAAGTCCCTTTGGATAAAAGTGTCTGCTAAATGAATAAATGTAAATGTATTACTAAAACTGCCTTCTTCCACTTAAGGAACATCACTAATTTTCACTTGTGCATTTTCATAGTTCAACTAACAATTTATTATCTATTGACAAGTTGATTTATGTTTACAATGTCATGAACAGCAGCTACGCTAATTATTCTGTTTTGGATGAACCTGTTTTAGATGAATAGATAGTATTCATCTAAAACAGAATAGATAGTATTCTGTTTTAGATGAACCTGCCTCATAATGGATCAGTCATCGGCGGGCGGGCACATCCGGTCTCCAGTTCCTCCTGGATGTGGTCTCTGTCATCAGGCGTTCCCAGAGGATACACTATCTGGCCTACCCCAGTGTTGGTCCTACCTTTCTACATTATTTCAATAATTCTGTTATTTCTGTTCGTATATATGATTTTTTTATCGTATATATGAATATATGAACATATATATGAACCACCAAACAACACAATAAATCATCAGTTCATAGCCAGTACTGTAACAGCAGATTGTTGTTAGAGCTGCTATCAGTAACTTATGGTATTTAACGCCTACCATGTCATTTTGCTCTTAAAGGTGACCTAGAGTGGTTGAACGGAGTATAGATTCTTGTTCTGTGATGTGACATAGAGAGAATAGCACTTTTGGTTAAGTCTGTAATGCCCCAGAAGCGGTCTAAAAACCTCTTTTAAAAAAACGAAAGAATAATTATGTGACGTCGCCATCTGGCTTCTGAACACATGCAGAACCATTTACTGACCCGAACACACAGACCGACAGCTATGGCACAGATTCAGCCTTATATGTTTCAGCCCAAACCAGAGGAGGACACTGAATTAGAGGAAGAACCTGTTCAGCAAAGACTGGATTTAAACGTTTCTCAATGGTAAGTTATTTGTAATGTTTGTTTGAACGCTTTTAGCGTTAGGTGCCCACAAAGTTCTCCCGTCATAATAAAGTTATAGCCACTACATCCATTGGACATTAATCCTTTGCATCATCGAATTAGGACTTTATACTAACTATAGTTTAATATAAAACTGTTTATGAACGGAGGCTTCAGGTTTGGGTGTTAATCTTGGGCTGACGGTGCACATCTGCCCCGTTCGAAACGAAAACAGAACTATGTCAAATAGATTTGAGCCACAGTGTAAAGTCAAGAATTAATATGGACTGGACCAAAGGTTTATCATTACTGAATGCTGTGCATTCGCCTGAACCATACAGTCACTGCCATAATGAGTAACACTCAACGAGAACATAAACGTATAACCATACCCAGCTAACATTGGTCGGACGGCGACGTCGTCTCCCCGGCAAAATTAGTCGCGGCCGGACGACACAAATGCACAACATGTCCTAAAATGCATTTATATACGCTTGTATACTTTTGTACATGTCTATATTTGTCTGGGGTTGCGTGTATTCAAAATTTTATGTACAGGTAGATCAATGTTTACCACGTCGTGATTATATCCAGATGGGACGTCCTTTACACGTCCATTTGAACCCATCATATGACCCTCGAAAAAGTCATTAAGTAATATAAAAAAAATAAATGTGCTTACACGTGGATTTGCCCTACATGATGAATAAGCCACCAAATTACAGTAATAATCAGGAACTTTATTTCTACGATTTTATAATAATAATAATTCTTATTATTATTCATCATTATTCATTATTATTATTATTATCATGTATGCATGCATATATGCATATAAAATCTAAAATTTCTCGGGTCACCACTTTACGTCTGAGCTGGATCAAAACTGTGCTGTTAAAATCTATCTCACCATGTGCTCGCGAGAACGCCAGCATACTTCACTCCAGATCACTAGGTGGCCGAAATGTACCTGTCGGTACCTGTTCGCCGAACAGCACGAGATGAAGACGGAGCCTCTTTAAACAATCACGAGGAGACTGGAGAGAAGGACGGTTACGGTTCGCCTTGTTTTTGCACAAGTTCTTGATTGATTTTCTTCACTATTTTAAAATTTACTTCAATATTTTAATATATATATTAATAAATACATGTTATATTTCACTACTTGTAAATTGTTTTTGTTAACATTGTTCAAAACATATTACTGTTTGCTTTGTTTTTGCAACATATAATTTCTTTCTTTTCTTTTTTAAAATGTGCTTTTGTTTGTTTATTTTTTATAAAAATTGTTATTGCAAATTACAATATTATACAGATTACAACGTTATAAAGACGTTCATGTCCGACTGGACCGAATTTGTCTTTTTAAAAACCTTAATAATTGCCTATTACAACTGTACAAACTGGGCTGTTTTATATGCACGTTTAGGTGAATATAACCCCTGAATTAAGTGATTATTGTTGTTGATTATCGTCGGGGCGATCACTGTCTGCGGGACGGGCTCCACGTTGATTGTCAGATGTGTGTTGGTTCTGTGTGTGGTGGGAATAAACGGGTTTCGTTGTACGAGTGCGTCCGTGTCGTTTATTCCAGGAGCCATGCCGGGATCCCGTGACACTCAGGGCCGTGCGGTGTATGGGGCACGAGTGTTTATGTAGGAGACATACTTGCGGCTAGAGTAGCCGCTCGTCAGTTCGCCGTGCCCATCTTAAAACCTACACGTAACAGACGCGGGTCGTTACAACATTTATACTATATTTATTTTAACATACCATGGCCGTTTGTGACTCAGAAAGGGACAGGTAGACCCAAGGTGACCATTGACTAGCAGTATGTAATGAGACTAATCCACATTTGGTTGAACAAAACAGAATAAAGAGAGTAAGAAAGGACATAATTGCAATAACAAATTTCATTAAGCAAATCAGGCAGACATCATTTTGAATCATACCCAGAACAAATGTATTAAAATGTACTAAATGCCATTCTCCTTTCTCCCCATGTCTTGCAGGCAATGCAGATTTTCATCATCTTAGCATATTCAATGTTCTCTTCAAATTCAAGATGAAGGCTTTTTGCCGGGCGTGACTTGACTGGTGTTAAACTAAATCGAATTGAAGCTGATATGAATGTATATTGAATAAATATGAATACAAAACTGAGTGTTAATTCATTCTAAACAATACTATTATGTAATTTATTGACAAACAGGATAAAAGATTATCTCGAAGTATTAAACACATAAATAATATAAAATGATCTTAATAATATAAACATATATAATATAAATGTATAATATAAATAATATAAACCTCTTTACAGTAAACTCGATTACAATAACAAGGCTATTTTTATGTAGAACAGTGGGACACTAAATTAACTCTGTTTCGGTGCTGTGGTCCAAAAGTGTTGTTCCCCTAGACTGGGTTTCCTGAAGATCCTTCCGACAGCCTCTCTTGTATTCCGGGGGAGGAAAGAGGGACGTATCAACACTATAAAAATAAATCTGAGAAGTTACTCTCGTGTTTCATATTGTTATCTGTGCTAAGTGCTAAATCTATGGATGTTGCTAACGTTTGTTTACATTGCCAACGCTAGCCGTACACACATCAAAATATTGTACAGAATATGTTCTCATTTTAACTATTAAAAACAACAATCTAATCTAAATCTAATACTTACAGCTTGTGATGATTGTTGATCTTGATGTGGAGCATCAGACACTGAGACACGGCAGGTTTGTAAAACTGCGGCTAAATGTCGTGGGATCCGGTTAAAATAAACCGTAGCCGTGAATCACGGCCATTTCTTTCATCGGGGAGGCGATGAAAGGTTTGAACACCGCTTATACAGCCGCAGAGAGCAGCTCACCTATGAACGCTAGTCGCCATTTTGTCTTGGACTTCACAACGGCACTGCCGCAGTAACATGAGCGGGGGCGGGGCCGTTTGGGGGGTCGGTCGAGTCTATGCAATGCTATGTTTTCTGTTACGTTTCATTTTCATGAGGAGGGGGTGAATGAGAGGCTTATTGCGCAATAAACCCCAGCATTCCAGCCTGAGACGTTTTCAGGCACTCGTTTTTAAAACATAAATTTAAATGCTTTACAGTGGTTCAAAATGTCTGGAACTTTTCCTATGTTCCTTTAGGCGGGTATACTGACGTTTTCCGTCAAGAATAGAAAAATTTTGATTTTGACTCTAGGTCCCATTTAAAACTATAATCACCATTTGGACATTTCTACCACTTATTAATCATTCAGCTTCAGGATACACTGTAACAATGCGTCATATTTCTTCTACAAGATTTCCATTTATAATTTCTTACAAATTTCTGCATATGTGTATATGAATATATATTTATGTATGTCTTGTGAGTGCTTGTGTATGTTTATTATGTCTGTTCTGAGTGTGTATACTTACTATGTCTGTTTTTCTTCAGCAGTTTTTTTCTTTAGATCTGTTTTCATTTCAAGTTTGGTAAAAAACTATAAAGAATATTGTAGATGTGTATATTTACTATTTTTATTTGTTCTCACAAAAACCACCTGTCTGTTTCTCGCTTGCTTGTCAGTGACTTTGTGTCTCAAGAAACAAACGTGAGAGTGAAAAAGTACATTTATTATGTTTCATATACGCAATTTTTTTTCCTAAACTGCCATTCGGATAACCGCGTAGCAGCGTCTTGCGTTTATGCGCGTGCAGCTGTGCACAAAACATAATGCTCTCTTTCCAGCAACAGTAGGATATCTGGCTGTCAGGCTAGCAGGCTATTCTTTTCAATAAATACTTCTACATTTTCTTCTGCATTACACTTATTCTTTGACCGACATATATAGCGAATTGTTTAAAGGTGAAAATGGTTTACATGGCTCATGGCTTAAGTAGAAGGGCCCCTTAGCAGAATTTTGCACCATCATCCTGTATTCTGCTGTGGGCTTACTAAGATCTCCTTCGGGCCAGCACAAAAATCTCATAAGATCTGCATCAGCTTCTGAGACTCCAACTTGGTAGAACATTGATTCAATGTCTGCCATGATAGCAACTGGTTCTCATCTGAAATGGTTTAGTATACCAATGAGTGTTTTGATTAGGTCAGGTCCCTGCATTAGTTGACTATTAAGCGACTCTAATAATGCCCTGACACACAATATACCACACTCTGTTTGAACATTCCAGTTGTTCTGAAGGCACTTTTTAGCCTTTATTGATTATGTCTGTCATAAAAGCTTTACAGTCTTTGTTTAACTCTTCTTTGGAAGCATGGCAGGATCCTTCTTAAATGGTAACCCAATACAGTAATGTCAATATTTGAATTGACTGCTCAACAGACTGCATTCTGGGCTTCTTGTAATATTTGTTTTATCACAGTAATTGCATTCAGGAAAGTCTGCATTGAATTGCTCTACTAACAGCGTTTCAATGTCTACAACTGCAATCCTGTTCACAGTGAAACAAAGTTCTCACCTGGTCTGATTCTATGTTCACATCAGTTCGTAGACCCATTAACCCTCTGGAGTCTTTGAGGCATTCTGTTATACTTTGATACTTTTATACTTATACTTTTATGTTTTTCATCTAACTACAAACATCTATGCAAAAGTGGCACATATAGTTGTGTTCTGGATGACCTCAGCAATAATATTTTGACATTTATGTAATTAAATTGATTTTGTTAATAAAAAATTAGTGTAAATATAACCTGACAAAAACCTGTTATCAACATAAAACAACAAAAAACCCATAAGTCAAAGTAGAGTTTATTGTCATCTCAGCCATATACAAGTACATAGTGAAACGAATCAACATTTCTCCAGGACCAAGGTGCTACAGTACTTCAGAACAGCACAGAAACAACACGCTCCCCTGTGGAAATAAGGAGCACCAAGTTTCTTGGAAACTTGTGGGGGGTGTGTGGGGTCATCCACAATGCTGGTAGCCTTGCGTATGCAGGGTAATATATAAATGTCTGTGATGGAGGGAAGAGAGACCCAGATAATCTTTTCAGCTGTTCTAACTATCCACTGCAGGGTCTTGCTTGGAAAACTGTTTTTACGTCCGCAAAATCAGTTGGTGTGTAAAAAGGAGAATGTGCACTGTAATTGGCTATTTTAGGCAGAGAGCATTATGGTGGTCTTGGCAAAGGGTCTTGTTTACAAAGTTGACAACAAAATTCCAGGCCTACAATTAAAATCACTATATACACACATTCTCATGTTATTACAAATAGACAGATGTTGGGTGTCTTTTTTCTGTCAGGTACAATATTGCAAGTCAGACCAAAATGTAATGTGCTATATAATAGTGTAAGTACTGACTGATGGTCTAATATAGAGTTCAAATCTCTTTGCATGTGTGCATATTTAAACTTGTCTTATCAAAATGTGGTTTGCAGCAGATAGTTGCAGGGTCCGAGATGGTGCAGTTCCCACACAGTGATGCAGCTGCTCAGGAGGCTCTCGATTGTCCCTCTGTAGAACACTGCGAGGATGGGTGGTGGTAGGTGCACTTTCCACAGCCTTCTCAAAAAGTACAGGCGCTGTCAGGCTTTTTTTTTTTTTGCTGTGGAACTGGTGTTGAGCGAACAGGAGAGGTTCTCTGTCAGGTGAACTTCAAGAAACTTGGTGCTCCTTACGATCTCCACAGGGGAGCCACGATGTTCAACAGAGCGTGGTCTTTCTGTGCTCTTCTGACGTCAACAACCATCTTTTTACTTTTGTCCACATTCTGGGACAGGTTGTTGGCTCTACACCAGTCTGCCTGTTTTACCTCCTCTCTGTATGCTGACTTGTCGTTCTTGCTGATGAGACCCACCACAGTCATGTCATTGGCGAATTTGATGATGTGGTTCGAGCTGTGCATTGCTACACAGTCGTGAGTGAAGAGGGAGGTGTTAAGGCCCAGCAGTTTCAGCATTTTAGTCAGCTACTGAGGAATGATGGTATTGAATGCTGAACTAAAGGCTATGAACAGTGTTTTTTATTGTGTTTTTTATTGTCAGATGAAGGGTGGTATTTATGGCATCATCTGTTGAGCGGTTGTGGCGGTAAGCAAATTCCAGGGGGTCCAGTGAGGGGGGCAGCATGTGTCTCAAGACGCATTTCATAATGACAGGCGTAAGTGCAACGGGGTGGTAGTCGTGGAGGCAGGACCCTGTAGACTTCTTTGGCACGGGGATGATAGTAACTACGATAGGAACTACGGTGCTGCTTAGAGAGATGTTGAAGATCATCCACAAATTCTGGTTGGAGCGTGTGGTGATGGTCTTGGAGGTAGTGACATCATCAATGCACTTGCTGATGTAGCGTGTCAGCTGGTTTAGAAAGCGTTTTTTAAAACACTATCTTCCACTGAAACGAGGGAATTTGAGCTCTAGCTCAAAGGTAATAATAAGCGAAGATCGCAGAGGGTCGTTGAATGCAATTGCTGGAAAGGTGTTCCAAAGAGGGCTGGGCTGCTCTTGGACAGAGTGCGACTTCCCTTTTGGGCCTCTCCTTGGACTTCTCTTTGGGCACGGTGTTTGGCCCCTCTGTGGGCCGCTCTCTGGGCAAAGAAGATCTGGATAACAGCCGTTCTTAACCTGTGGGGCGCCCCACCCCCAGCCCTTGGTTATTCAGTCATAAGGTGTGCGGGTTGAGAAGGAACGATTCCTTTGTTTCAACCCGACAACCTTATTTGCATAATGACTGTGGCTTGCAAAGTTT